>VSMD01108297.1:0-88515 GCA_008750895.1 Mirza zaza | reverse complement strand
TTTTTGAGACAGAGTCTCACTTTATTGCCCAGGCTAGAGTGAGTGCCATGGCGTCAGCCTAGCTCACAGCAACCTCAAACTCCTGGGCTCAAGCAATCCTGCTGCCTCAGCCTCCCAAGTAGCTGGGACTACAGGCATGTGCCACCATGCCCGGCTAATTTTTTTCTATATATTTTTAGTTGGCCAATTAATTTCTTTCTATTTTTAGTAGAGATGGGGGTCTCGCTCTTGCTCAGGATGGTTTTGAACTCCTGACTTGAGTGATCCGCCCCCCTCAGCTTCCCAGAGTGCTAGGAGAATACACTTACTTCAATTCTAGAAATGGTAACCACAGAGTTTTCAGTAAAGCAGGCTGGACACATGAGTAGGAAATTCAGATGGAACTGACCATTCAGGACCCAGACTAAAGGGTGAAACATGGGGCAAGGGGTTAGAGGGCAGGGGTTCAGTCTGGGATAATTTGGGTATAGAGATCAATATAACGCCCACTCCATCATAGGCAGGGAGAGGGAAGAGATGGTAGCAGATGCTTCATTCAGCATTCAGGGCTCATCCCTAAAGACACTCTAAGATTGATTAACAATGTGAATACCTGGGGACTAATTAGCTCAGGGCTTATCATCAGGACACTAATAGTCAGAATTCAGGTTTAGCACTCCTGTGTGCTTCCCATCTCCCTCTTTCTCTCTCTCTCTGATACACATGCACTCACAAAGAGAGAGGAGAGAGATTTATTGGGAGGAATTATTTGTGGGATTGTGGAGCGAGGTAGGCACATCTGAAATCTGCAGGGCAGGCCACCAGGAAGGGCAGGCTGGAGACTCCTTGGCAAGAGCTGATGCTGTGGTCCAGGGGCAGAATTTTTTCTTCCTCTGGGAAACCCCAATTCTGCTCTTAGGCCTTTCAAATGACTGGACCTGGCCCCCCCAGATCATCCAGTTAACTTTCCTTAAAGTCGACTGGTTGTAGATGTTTATCACGTCTACAAAATACCTTCACAGCAACACCTTGATTACTATTTGACTGAATGACTAGGTGCTATATAGCCTAGTCAAGTTGACAAATAAAACTGACCACAGCACCAGGTATGTATCACTGAGTGTCAATTAAGTATCTGATTTTAGGTTTGGAACCGAAGCCTCTGAGAGGTAATGACTCTTGTCCTAGGAAACAGACTGTGTTTATTTGCATTGTATCATGCCTTCCAGAGGGAGACAAATACATTCTAATCATCTATATGATTTAATGTTTCCAAGAACCTGAAAAAGGGAACGAGACATAACCAAAAATGTATTGCCCATCCCAGAGATGTATAAATCTGAAAGTGAGTGAGACTGAGTCCTCTGGTGAAGAACTCAGCAGGGCCAGTTGTGGAAACTAGGCAGGGCAGAGATTAGATTATGTGTAACCTCATACAAAGATGATAGGCCTGGGAATCAGACACACCTGGGTTTGAATAATTGATTTGCCACTTTGCCATTTTGCAAATACTGAAACCTTAGGCAAATTGCCTAAGTTTTAAAAAAAACAATTCCCTTTATTGAGCTATAATATTTTTTTTTCAAGATAGGGTCTCCCTCTGTTGCCCAGGTTAGAGCACAGTGGCTCATCATAGCTCACTGCAGCCTCAAACTTCTGGGCTCAAGTGATCCTCCTACCTCAGCCTCCCAATAGGTGGGGCTACATGTGTGTGACACTATGCCCAACTATTTTTTAAATTTTTTTGTAGAGATGGGGTTTTGCTATGGTGCGCAGGCTGGTCTCAAGTGATCCTTCTGCCTTGGCTTCCCAAAGTGCTAGGATGACAGGAATAAGCCATCTCACCAGACATATTGAGCTATAATTTACATAAAATACAAAATACTCATTTAAGTGTATATGTCAATGAGTTTAAACAAATTTATACACCGGTGTAATCATACACATAATCAAGATACAGGACAAGTTCTTTGTATCCCTTCCCAGTTGATTCCCTCCACTCACCAGCTGAAGGCAACCACTGTTGCTTTCACTACATATTAATCCATTTTTTAGGAAGAACCCTTACAAATGTCTTCTCTCAAAACAAAACTAATATTTATTGAGCACTTACTATGTATTAGGAACAGTTCTGGGTGCCAGGTTATAGTATAAATAAAACAGATAAAAATAGCTGCTGTTATGTAGAGAGAAACAGAAAATAAACAAACTCTATAAGTGAAATATATGGTAGGTCAAATGGTAATAAGTTTGATAATAAAAGTAGTGAGAAGTGATTAGGAAGAAGTAGAGTGGGCGTGGGGCACATGTTGCTGTTTTCAATGGAATAGTCAGGGATCACCTCACTGGTAAGGTGATATTCGAGCAAAGATCTCATAGAAATGAGGGCAGGAGCAATGCACGTAGTAGGGCAAGAATGTTCCAGGTAGAGAAAACAGCAGGTACAACGGCCCCGTGGTGGGTGCTGCTGGAATGTGTGAGAAACTTCAACAAATCCAGTGTGGCTGGAGTGAAGGGTCAGAGAAGGAAAGCAAAAAAAGACAAGAAAGGGAAGGGGGTCCAGGTAGGATAAGGTCTTATAGTCCACTGGGAAAATTTTGACTTTTAATCCAAGTGTAATAAGGAGCCACTGCAGAGCTTTAGAAGAGTAGTGATATCATTTGACATGTTTAAAAAGAACCCTGGGTGCTATGTTGGGAATCAGTTGTAGGGGTCAAGTGTGGAATTAATGTAAAGTGCCTGGTACATGGCAGAAATAAATTTCAGTTATTTGGAGGGTATTGATTTCTCAGTACAATAAGACTGTGACCTTTTTATATTTTTATTTGTGTATAGCTCAAACATAGATTCATTCATTTACTAAGCAAATATTTATAGAGCATGACTATAGGTGCTAGGGAATATAAGTGGACTTAAAAAGATAAGACTGCTGGAAATTCATAGAAGTGGAAAGTAGAATAGTAGTTACCAGGAACTAGAGGGAGGAGGAAAAGCGAAGTTGTTTGGTTGTAAAGAGTTTCAGTTTTGCAAGAAGAAAAAGTTCTGGAAATCTGTTGCAAACAATGTGAATATACTTAACACTACTGAACTTAAAAATGCTTAAGATACTAAATTTTGTGTTACGTGTTTTTTAGCAAACTAAAAAGTTCTAAAAAGAAAAAAAAGATGGCTGTTGGGCAACTAACAAACAAATTAGCAAGATAAATATTAGGTAGGAAGCAGAACTTATGATGACATCATGGTGATATGCTGTGTGAATGAAGGGCAATTTCAATTTTAAATTTTTAAAAAATTCAGACAATTTAAAAGAGAAAATATAACCCTATTTATGTAAAGATATATATAAGTGTCTTCTGCTGACTAGACCCTCTGCACTTACAAACAATATGAAAAAATTTGACTTCTTTTATCCTCTAGAATGTAGCATCAACTATAGTTTTAAAATTAATACCATTTTTTCTTTTGTCCCATTATTAATAAAAACAGATGTGTATACAGTATATATGTATATAACTTTTGCATATGCATGTGTATACATGATATATACAAAGGCATACATATATATGCATGTATGGTATATATGTGTATGTACATATATGTACCTACCATATTAAACAAAGAAAAGTCTGGTTGCTTATCCAGGTAATAAGGTGAAATTTTGGGGACCTTCATTCCATTTTGTACTTTCCTGTATTATTTAAATTTTTTAAATAATAAGAATGTGATATTTTCCCTAAAAGAATAAAGCTATTTTAAAAATTAAAAAGACAACACCACAAGAATACAGTTCTGCCATATACGTTAATAAATGTGAAGCACCTAGAACATGTCTGGACCATAGTGAGTGCTAGAAAAGTTGAGCTGTTATTATCCTACTGTCTTGTAGGTTCTGCTCTAAGTATTTTCCAGGTACTTTCTTCCTTAATCCTTATGAAAACTCTCTTTACACATGCAGACACTGAGACACAGAGAGGTTGTATTAAACAGCATATGTTTTATAAGCAAGAAAACTTATTTTGCAAAGTCTTTTAACTCCTTTAACATAATGGTCATTCAAAACGCCTTGCCTTGTATAAAAACTAATTGTGTAGAAATTATTCCACAACATTCAGAAGGAGGGAATCCTTCCCAACTCATTCTACAAAGCCAATATCACCTCGATACCAACGCCAGGAAATGACACAATAAAAAAAGAAAATGACAGAACAATATCCATTATGAATATAGATGCAAAAATTCTCAACAAAATCTTAGCAAACTGAATTCAACAGCATATCAAAAAAATAATTCAGGCTGGGCGCAGTGGCTCACGCCTGTAATCCTAGCACTCTGGGAGTCCGAGGCAGGTGGATTGCTCGAGGTCAGGAGTTCGAAACCAGCCTGAGCAAGAGTGAGACCCCGTCTCTACTATAAATAGAAAGAAATTAATTGGCCAACTAATATATATAGAAAAAAAAATTAGCCGGGCATGGTAGTGCATGCCTGTAGTCCCAGCTACTCGGGAGGCTCAGGCAGGAGGATTGCTTGAGCCCAGGAGTTTGAGGTTGCTGTGAGCTAGGCTGACACCATGGCACTCACTCTAGCCTGGGCAACAAAGCGAGACTCTGTCTCAAAAAAAAAAAAAAATAATTCATCATGACAGGGTGGGCTTTATCCCACAGATGCAAGGATGGCTCAATATATGCAAATCTATACATGTAATATACCATATAAATAAAAGGAAGAACAAAGACCATATGATTCTCTCAAAAGATGCAGAAAAAGCATTTGACAAAATTCGGTACACTTTTATGATAAAAATCCTTAACAAAATAGGCATAGATGGGTCATACCTCAAAATTATTAAAGCCATATACGATAAACTCACAGCCAACATCATACTGAACAGGGAAAAATTGAAAGCCTTCTCACTTAGAACTGGAACCAGACAAAGTTACACACTATCTCCACTTCTATTCAACTTAGTGCTGGAAACCCTTGCCAGAGCAATCAGACAAGAGTGAGGAATCAAGGGTGTCCAAATGAGGGCAGAAGAGGTCAAACTCTCACTCTTTGCTGATGATACGCTACTATATCTAGAAAACCCCAAGGATTCAACCAAGAGATTCCTGGAATTGATAAATGAATTCATTAAAGTCTCAGGATACAAAATCAATGCACACAAATCAATGGCTTTCATATACACCAATAACAGTCAAGCCAAAAATCAAATCAAAGACACAACAACTTTCACAATAGCAACAAAAAAATTAAATATTTAGGAATATATTTAGCTAAGGAGGTGAGAGATCTATACAGGTAGAACTACAAAACATTTAGAAAAGAAATTGTAGAGGATGTAAACAGATGGCAAACCCTACCATGTTCATAGATTGGCAGAATCAATATTGTTAAAATGTCTATACTACCTAAAGTGATCTATGGAATCAATGCAATCCCCATCAAAATGCCATCATTTTTCACAGATATAGAAAAAATAATTCTACACTTTGTATAGAACAAAAGAAGACCCTGTAGGGCCAAAGCAATCTTAAGCAAAAAGAACAAATTGGGAGGCATCGGTCTATCAGACTTCAAGTTATGCTACAAGGTCATAGTAACCAAAACACCATGGTAATGGCACAAAAATAGAATCATAGACCTTTGGAACAGGACTGAGAACCCAGATATAAAATCATCCTTATATTGTCATCTAATCTTTGACAAAGCAGACAAAAATATACACCAGGGAAAAGAATCTCTGTTCAATAAATGGTGCTGGGAAAATAGGATAGCCACATGTAGAAGATTGAAACTGGATCCACATCTCTCACCTCTCACAAAAATCAACTCATGATGGATAACAGACTTAAACTTAAGACATGAAAGCTTAAGAACTCTAGAAGAAAATTTTGGGAAAACTCTTACTGACATTGGCCTAGGGAAAGAATTTATGAAGAAGACCCCCAAAGAAATCATAGCAGCAACAAAAATAAATACATGGGACTAGACCAAGTTAAGAAGTTTCTGCACAGCCAAGGAAACTACCATTAGAGCAAATAGACAACCTACAGAATGGGAGAAAATATTTGCATGCTACACATCTGATAAAGGGCTGATAAGAATATATATATAGAACTTAAGAAAATTAACAAGAAAAAATCAAACAACCCTATCAAAACATGGGCAAAGGACATGAACAGAAACTTTGCAAAAGAAGACAGAATAATGGCCAGTAAACATATAAAAAAGTGCTCAACATCTCTAATCATTAGGGAAATGCAAATCTAAACCACAGTGAGATATCAGTCAACTCCAATGAGAATGGCTTTTATCAAAAAGTCCCCAAACAACAAATGCTGGCATGGATGTGGAGAGATAGGAACACTCTTATACTGCTGGTGGGACTGCAAATTAGTACAACCTCTGTGGAAAGTAATTTGGAGATATCTCAAAGAACTAAAAATAGAAATACCATTTGATCCAGCAATCCCACTACTGGGCATCTACCTAAAGGAAAAAAAGACATTCTATAATAAAGACATCTGCACTCAAATGTTCATGGCAGCACAATTCACAATTGCTAAGATGTGGAAACAACCCAAGTGACCATCAATACATGAATGGGTTAATAAAATGTGGTACGTATATACCATGGAATACTACTCAACCATAAAAAACAATGGTGAACTAGCACCTCTTATATTATCATGGGTGGAGCTACAGCCCATTCTTGAAAGTGAGGTATCACAAGAATGGAAACACAAGCACCACATGTACTCACCATCAAATTGGTACTAACTGATCAACACTAAGGTGTTTACATGGAAGTACTATTCATCGGTTGATGGGCAGGTGGGAGGGGGGCAGAGGAGATGGGTAAACTCATAACCAATGGGTGCAGAGTGCACTGGATGGGGGATGAGCACGCTTGTAGCTCTGGCTTGGGTGATGCAAAGGCAATACATGTAACCAAAACTTTTGTACCCCCATAATATTCTGAGATTTTTAAAAAGAAAATAAATAAATGGAAAAAAAGATAAAAGTGAAAAAAAGTAATGCAAAAATGTATTAATCCTGTTCATATATGTATTTTTACACCAAATTTTTGTGCCCTTAGCCTAAGCTCCATATTGATATATATTTTGCTTTGCATATTAGTTCCTTGAAAACAAAAATAAAAAAGAGTAAGCCATCAAAAAAACAAACAAGCAAACAAAAAATAAGCCTAATTGCTAAGGATATCCCCAACTGATACCATAAATATATAACTGCTTTATATGATTTAAAAGAATGGCCTATGAATACTCACAGAGTTTCTGGAAGCATCAGTTTAAAATAAACGAGTTAAATAACTACACATCCTAAGGAATATAATTCATATAGTGAACTAAAATTTGTATCTTAGACTTAGTAGCAGAATTATCAATAATACTAACAGCTTGCCCTTGAACAGCAATTTATAATTTACAAAGTACATTCACATCCATTGGCTCATTTCGATTTCCAAAATCACCTAGTGAATTAGTAGTGCAGATATTCTTATTCCTACTTAGAGGTGAGGACACTGAAATCACATACGCATGCGTTGGTTAGAATATCTTTGGCCACGGGTAACAAAAAGCCATCTCTAACTGGTTTAAACGAGACGGAAATATGTTGGCTTGCTTACTCGAGTATTCAGAGGTGAAATGGTCTTCAGGGTTGACATGATCTAGTTGCGCCGATTCTGTTTCTAGGCAACTCTCTTGGCTTTAACCCTTCATTAAGTGTTGGCTTCATCTTCAGCCTGATAGTTAACTGGGTGCTGTAGTTCTTGGCCTCAAATCTATTCGCGATAATGCCAGAGGAAGAGATTGTTTCTTTTTGTACCTTTTTAGTGAAAACTAGGAAGCTTTCCTCTAAGAAATCCTTAGCAAACCTTTCACCAACTTGGATTAATTCACATGCCTATTCCTGAATCAGTGATTGGCAAAGGGCATGGGAATACCCTTAATGAATCAGGATACTTGATAAAAATTGGGGCTCTGTTAGGAAGGAGGAAAGGGGAATGATAAGGAATGCTGGTTGAACACTGCAACCCAAGCTAAGCCCAGTGGATCTCCCTCTGCTTCAAGCACCATGATGCCAAAGTGAGAAAAGGTAGTTCAGGATAATTATGTACACTGAAGCCAAGATGGCAGGACGCAGGCCATCTAATTTCTATGCTTTTCATATAATGATTTCAACTGTTTCAGCTTTTCAGAAGATTAGGATGCTCATTTTTGGCTTTTCTGGAAGCACCCAAGGGGTATTCTTAAGCAAAAAGTTTGTTTATGGGAATTGCATAAGTCTAGGTTTTGCATAATTAAAGTTAGATGGACTTCTTGTAAAAATTTTGCTCTGAAAGCCACATTCTTACAAATCCCTCAGAAGCATTTTTTAAATTATAAAATAGTTCAAACAATAAAAAACAAAGCTTTAAAAAATCTTCAACATTATGCCATATTTGCATTGGGTTTTTAAAGAAAAAAAAAACATGTTGTATTAATAACTGCATCTCCCTGTGTATCTCTCCTGGTTCTTTTCTTTCTACTTCACCAGAAGGAACGAACAGTCTTGAATTTTGTGTCCATTTTCATATTACTATGTACAGATCCATCAAATATACACTGTATCATTTTGAATATATATATATTTTAACTTATATAAAGGGTAATCTGAACAAATCCTGCTGTAATGGCACTTTACTCCCTCAACATTGTTCTTGAGTTAGATCCATATTGATACATGTAGCTTCAGTTCATTCATCCTAATTGCAATACAGCCCATTGTTCAAATATACCCCAATACATTATCCACTCTTATGTTGCTGGATGCTCTGGTGGTTTTTCAATGTTTTGCTATTATAAACAAAGCTACTGTGAACATTCTAGCAGACATCTCGTGATGTACAAGTAGAAGAGTTTGTTTGGTGGTCCATATCTTAGAGTGGAATAACTGAGTGTGCTTATCCTCAAGCTTAACAGATTGCTGCCAAAATGATGGGTGTGAAATGGAATTGCATTGCTGGTTTCAGAAGTATAATCGTTTCTTTTTTCCCTTTATATTTCCTATGCATTTGAAACTCTCCAGTCAAACTTATCCCATTTCACTGTATTGAATTTTTTTTTCTTTTCCTTATCATGAAAAATCATAGTGGCTATTATGAATCTCTTCATCTTGATATGAAACAAGCTGTGTTTTTCCTTTGAAATATATTTCATTATGCATTGGACACAGAAAAATGACAAGAGAAAAAGAAATAAATATACACAGATACTTGTCATTTTCTCTCCAAGTTGTTATTTGAGATAAGGTAATTTTTTCTTGATAATTTCTTGCTTACTTGTATGGGGAATGGAACATACTCCCTTTTCTTCTGACCATAGAAACCCCGAGATTAGAAGATTTAAGAATAGCACTGATAACCAATTGTTTAATTATTTGGAATTGTTGGACTTGCACGTGGAGTGCAGCGATGATCTTACTGAATGATGCCATTTTCACATCATCAAGCACCACTCTATTTTTACACAGCTTCTACCTATGAGATTCAGCTGTACTTGGATACGCTTACAGCAAGCTCCCTTGAGAATTTCCCTGTGTTTGGGGAAAGAAGCTACGTCAGTAAATCAAAATTTACAGCCTATTGACCTAGGAAATGCAAAGACAACACAATAAACAAACATGAGATCATATTTCCATTTTGGTTGAGGACCAGGGGAACATTTAATCCTGAGTGAGAGAGACAGGAGGAAATAAAATGCTTGCCAACTGCAACTGTACTGTTTTCTCTTGCAGTTTGCTTTGCAAAATCCAGGTGGGAAAGGAATACACATTCATTTCTTTTGGTTTCCACACTTATCTTTTATGTGTCTTAGCATCAAAAGAAACACTCCATTTGAAAGTGTATTTTCTTTGCTTAAAGAACGTGGTGTGAGAATGTGTATAACAGGGTAGAGGTACAGGGTGAGATGTGTGGGAACAAAGAAATATTCAAGACAACAGTCATGATAAAAATGACAATTTCCAAGATTTAAGACAGAAACCTCTGTTTGGGGAGAGTTATTTATGTTGTTTATAGGTTCTTACAGAGTTGAGCCACACAATTTGTCCTTTTGACTATTGATTAGGCTGTTTAGAAATGTTACAAACTGTTGTCAAGTCTGCCCAACAGCTCCTTTTACTTTTTCCTCCAGGGTCTCAAGATGACAGCTGTATTTTTCTGGAATGCACATTGACGATGAACTTAGGTAACGTTTCATTAAAACATGACTACAAAAGTTTTTATATATATATGGGGTAATAAGGAAGTTTTAGGAGTTTTCTTCTAACTCATACCTTTAATTATTCACAGTGTTTTAACAAGTCATGAAAATTCTTGGCAGTGGTAAGACATTCTCTTATATTAATAGTATCTTTGAAAAGTAAAACTTCTTCTACTCACCTTGAATTACAAAATAACTGTGAATTAAGCAGATCTTTGGAACGGAACATTTTCTTCTCTTGAATATTTGTGCCCCCCTTAGATTCCAGCAATTGCCCTTGATCACAGCTGGCATTTGCCTGCTGTCAAGTTCTCAGCCCTCCATTCTAACTCTTCCCTTCCAGCATTTACCTTCTGATGGGCACATTGGCACTTCAGCCACCACACCCAGCCCTTTGCCATCTCAAATACCATAAAACCTCAATGTTCCTTAAGTGAATCTTCTGTTTCACCCTCTTCTGGCTACTAGATCTACAGCTGCCAGATCAGTGACCTTAACCTTAATGTCAGCATGTTCAGGGTGACAGAAGTGTATCCTGGGCACATGATTCACTTTCTAATGTAATGACTTCATTTCTATTATACCAGAGGAATGCAGCAGGCGTATTGACATTTTGTCTACTGGCACCAGAGAACACAGTGTGGCTGTACTAACATGCCCCAGCTGCATTCAGATAGGGTACTCAGAAACTTAGTAGGTGGAGGAACTAATCAGGTATCTGTAGGCTTTAACACAAATGCATATCACCTTTATAAAACAAGTTGGCTGTTACTAACTTCCCCTCAAACCCCTTAACTTGAACTTCAGTAGATAAAAATCAACCAGGTAGCAATCTGGCTTTCCTGGAGCAAGTTCATAACCTTATTTAAAATCTGGTTATTGAGTTTTGAAAGAAGCCAAATCTTTCAGCGCTCTTCTGTATTCTGCATAGACATTTACTTTTAGGAATGGCTATATATAATTTACTCTTAACCTAATCCTTCCAAACCTCTCATTTCACCTGCAGGCATTAGAACCTTGACTGTAATTTAAAATTAGGTGTTGTGCAAAAAAGCCTCCAAGCCCCCACTTCCAAATTAAAAAGCACCTATGTTGTTCATGACCTCACTGACTACATTTTTTGCTCCAGACTTCTGTTGTGTTCCCACTAGGATTTGGAGAGATTTGTCCAGGATCTTCCACTGATCTAATTGGACTTCTGGGAGAAAGGAAGGAAGGGCAGGAAAGAAAGAGATGCTTCGCCTGGCTTGTTAGACCAAAGGATGTAGCTTATTTACTAAAAAATTAGCGACATGAAAATAACGAAACAGAAGGCTGAGCTCTGTGAATTTAGAGCTTCTGTGTCTTCATTTAGATAACAACACCATTAAGCCATTCCTATTTCCCTCCTCTGAAGTAAGGTGGAATTACGAAAGGAAATGCAGTGTTGAGTCACCTTCCCAAATGACTTCACAAAAATTTCTCTGATCAAGAGCACAAGCCCCGCCTCTCCCAAAGGAGGAAGTACGCTGGGGGTGTATAAGAGCCTGATAGATGAAGTGTGAGAAATTTTTCTCTTGCCACCTAATTCCAGTTGGAAATTCACTGGCTATGTTGCTGACTGAACAAAACAGAGGATAATAGCCTCTGGCTGAAGATTTTATAATTGAAGCTGAGATAGAGTGGGCCATGTGCATGTTCAGAACAGTGATTGCATTGTGAATTACAACAGAAGTCCCACTTGTCAGTCACACAAATGTTTAAGACCACAGAAAGGCATCTGATTTGCAATAGGGATGACAAAAAGAATCTTTTGGTTTTCCCCACTTTGCCCTGAATACAAAAGGACTGATGACTGCTTTGTTCTGGGATAAAGTCTTACATTCCTTTTAGGACCTATTCAATCATTAAGAGAAAAAGAAAATTCCTGTCTGGAAACACTCCTACCACTTTCTCTCATTAAATGTATTATCAAAAAATTTAATAATTACATGAATAAGCAAAATACAAGAAAATAAAATACATAGGTTTGATAGATAAAAATAAGGAGTTCTGTAAAGCAAATGATTATTTAAAGAAATAGAAGGAAATGGGGTATAAGTTGAAAGTGTAGTCCCAGTCCTTGTCATGAGCCCTGGAACTCCTCAGTTTTTTTAGTCTCTCATTGATCTGCTTAATTAGTTTCTATCCCTATATAAGGAAGTCACAGACCATAGGCAATAAAGGATAGAACTGTTGGGGTGCTTTTCTTTTGGCTCTTATGGTAGTAATAGAAATTAACAACTGGCTTTCTCAACGACCTGTTTTCTAGATTTACAAGATGTACCAATGCCTCTTGGGTATATAGCACTATCAGGTCAAGAGGGATCCCACATCATTCCCCTAATGGCTATTGATTTATAACCATTTGATCACAAAAATGGTTAAAGGGAACATTTTCATCTCTTGTTTGTGAGCCCTTTAACCACACAGTCTAAGAAACTCCCGGGTATAACAGATACAGAAGAACACTGTTTAGTCCCACTCATAAAATGCTGAAAAGAGAAAAGCAACAATCTTGTTAAAAGTGAAAGCCTGTGATGGTAGGTGGCATGGTAACCATATAAAATTTTGTGGCATAATGATTGAATTGTATAGTGGAGTCAATCAGGGTTGCGGGAAAAACACAGAAAGGCTTTTGAGACATACCTTTTATTGTAATTTTCCTCAATGAATGATGAACTTGTTTGCCTTCTCCACTATACCATTAGGAACTT
Source organism: Mirza zaza (assembly GCA_008750895.1). Classification (NCBI taxonomy): domain Eukaryota; kingdom Metazoa; phylum Chordata; class Mammalia; order Primates; family Cheirogaleidae; genus Mirza; species Mirza zaza. Next base: position 75,533 of record VSMD01108297.1, on the reverse strand, counting down.
GAGTTAAGGAGTGTCATTTTTATATCTTCAGTGCCAAGCACAGTGCCTGATACATAACAGGTACTTTACAGTTTACAGTCTTTGAAATGAATTTAAAAACAAAAGTTTGAAAGCAAATTTTTAAGACAGTTCTTAATTTTTTTCTGATTAGAGCTAGGGACTCTTTCCCCAGAAAAATGCACATATCCATGTGCACAGAATTTTTAAATATAGTTTCAAGGCCATCGTGAGACATCTGCTCTGTTTGCCCCTTTCATGGTCCCACAAGGGAACCAAATATTCTAGATTAAAACATTTATAGGCTTAGAATACATAATCATAGAGAGAAGTAAAGAAATCTTTAGAAACATTCCCCATTCCTACCTTTACTTTTACAAAAAAAAATGTCTCTTTCATCTACCTCATACAGAAACTTTCAGTACATTAAGGAAAAGGGCTCTTTCATGTAGAAATCTGTCCCAGGTAGGTGAAAAAAGATCTCATCTATATAGTTTTAGATTCATTTACAAATTATGCATTTTATAGTTACTGCAGACAGAAGAATATAGCAAAAGTTAGTTTTAAAGAAGGTATGCTTATCTGACAATCATTTATGAACTATTCACTAACAGTCAAGGACCGTGGAAGACAGAGGACAGAAACAAGACACAAAGAGATCACAACAGGTGGAGGGCATGCATGATAAAACTGGGTATTTGAATCAGATTATTGCCTGTGTGTGTGTGTGATGAAGATAATAGTGGGTGGAACGAGCAGAGAGCAACTGTAAATTCTGTGAAGGATGAAAACGAACCTTTATTCATCCTGTAAGAGCCTTTGGCTTTATTGTGGTCATATATAACTGTTAGTCACCCATCCTCAGTTCCTAGATTATCTGCAAGACTGGTAATTAACATCTGACTGATGACAGATGAGGAGTAAGGCAATCTTAAACTATAAACCATATCCCTGCAGTATGAGGAAGCTGCACCATCAAAATGCCATTTTTAAGATCCAGCATGTAAAACTTTCATCTGATACTTTCCCAATGATCATCTTATAATTGTTGCACCTTAAACTTTGGAGGAGACCTCAAAGCTGATTTGCTACAAATATCTACAAGGGAGGAATCCCCTCTGAACATTCCTGGAAGTTACAGGCTTTTTTTGAATACTCATTAATAGCAGCAGTATATTATTATTATTTTCTTTTTTTTTTGAGACAGAGTCTCACTTTGTTGCCCAGGCTAGAGTGCTGTGGTGTCAGCCTAGCTCACAGCAACCTCAAACTCCTGGGCTCAAGCGATACTTCTGCTTCAGCCTCCCCAGTAGCTGGGACTACAGGCATGTGCCACCATGCCCGGCTAATTTTTTCTATATATTTTTAGTTGGCCAATTAATTTGTTTCTATTTTCAGTAGACATGGGGTCTCGCTCTTGCTCAGGCTGGTGTCGAACTCCTGACCTTGAGTGATCTGCCCGCCTTGGCCTCCCAGAGTCCTAGGATTACAGGATTGAGCCACCGCGCCCAGCCTATCATTTTTAATCAATAATAATTACTAGAAACTGCTTCTTCATACTGAACTAAAGCCTCCTCATATTTTTCCAACTGTTTCTCTAAGCTTGACTTATGAAGCAATGAAAAATTCACCTATTCTCTCTCTGATATGCTTCCAATATCTGGAAATAATTATCATTTGTATTTCTGAATTTCTCTCTCCAGATAGAATTTCCCTAATTCTTTCATGTATTCCCCTTGAGAATATTTTCAAAGTTATCACCATCTTGTTCCTGCTCCTTCAAACACTGTAATACTTGGCCAGTCTGCTTAAAATGTGACACCTAGAATGGAACACGATATTCCAGCTGTGACTGATATTACCACATTAGTGTCCAGGGATTACTCTTTTGACCTGGACACATACTTCAATCAATACACTCTTAAGGCCGGGCATGGTGGCTCATGCCTGTAATCCTAGCACTCTGGGAGGCCAAGGCCGGCGGATTGCCCGAGGTCAGGAGTTCAAAACCAGCCTGAGCAAGAGTGAGACCGCGTCTCCACTATAAATAGATAGAAATTAATTGGCCAACCAATACATATAGAAAAAATTAGCCGGGCATGGTGGTGCATGCCTGTAGTCCCAGCTACTCGGAAGGCTGAGGCAGCAGGATTGCTTGAGCCCAGTTTAAGGTTGCTGTGAGCTAGGCTGACGCCACGACACTCACTCTAGCCTGGGCGACAAAGAGAGACTCTGTCTCAAAAACAAAACAAAACAAAAAAAAAACACTCTTAAAAGGCCTTACCTCTTGCCTCCTGCCCCCCTCCCAGGTGTGGTGTACTGTGGGCTGGGATTGGAATCTGGTCAAATACGACTTCCAAGTCTTTTTCCCTGAGTACTATTATCAAGTCAGGTTCCCCTCCTTTTATAATACCTTGGCAATGGAATGTTTCTCATTTCAAGTTTGTCTTAGCACTGAGGTAATTTTAACATCACGATATTTAATCATTCCAGCTCTTGCTATCCATACATTTGACAATCCCTTTCTGTGGGATTACTTGTGTTTCTCAAGGACTTGAAATTGCCCTCAATTAATGTTAATCATTATTGAACTCTTATAAGCTGTTTCAGTAGCTAGGAATCCACCTGGCTAAATATTATCCAGGGTCATACTCCAACCTAGCCACAAAGATGTCAAGATGTTAATAGGGATGTGTCTTGTTGGATTCAGTGAACATTTCTTTGAAATAATTCCATACAGCTTCTCTAGTGACGAATGCTAGAGACATTTCATCATGGGAGTAAAATTTTAGGTGGGCCTCTGAGCCCTATGAAATAAGCAGCTAAAAGAATAGGTGTCAGCTCAGGTGAGTAGAAGAGAGTCTATCTCACATTCACCCTTTCCCTCTTCTTGTATGTACACCATGGATTAGACATGTGGAATCTATATTTTAACAGGAAAGGGAATGACAAGGTGAATTCAACCAAATAAAAACTCAAGAATCATTCACTGGTGTGTGTGTGTGTGTGTGTGAGAGAGATTATGTTCATTATCCCAACTTTTCTAAATTTTTTTTAACAAAGTCTCTACTTCTAGTGTTATTGTATGTTGGAAAACACTACTTTGGTCTTGTATTTAGATTTTATTACTCTAACCTTTACTCTTTGCCTCGATATAGTTGGTACTAGATAATCACTTAGGTGGATCTGTTTTCAGGGGAAATTTCTCCATTAAAGATGACCGAAAAAATAAACTTTGGACATAGACTGTTTTTCAAAGAAAATGAAAGTATGTATGTCTTTTCTGCTTTTATTTTTACCAAACATTTGTAAGAAAATGCACATTCATTTTCAAGGGGCTATCCAAGAGAAAAGCCTTAGTCACTGCATCTATTCAGATGAGACAGTTTCTCTTTTAACATTCTTTAGGGCTCAGTTAACTCAGTTTGAGGAATTAGTATTTACTATGGACTGAATGCTTGTGTTCTGCCCCCCTCAAACTCACACGTTGAAGACCTGACTCCCAGTGTGATGGTGATGGTAGGGGGTGGGGCCTTTGGGAGGTGATTAGATTTCGATGAAGTTGTGAGGGTGGAGTCCTCACGTAAGAGATTAGTGTCCTTATGAAAAGAGACCCTACAGGGCTTGCTCCCTGCCACTGGCCATCTGTAAGCCAGGAAGAGGGCCCTCACCAGGAATCAAATTTACTAGTACCTAGATTGTGGGACTTCCCAGCATTCAAAACTGTGAGAAATAATTGTCTGATTTTGCAGCCATTCAATCTATGACATTTTGTTATAGTAGCCTGAACTAAGGCAGAATTTTAATGCAATTTCTTTGAAGCATGAAAAATTTTACCTGTGTATGACAGAAAAAGAAATAAATGGTCAGATGTAAACCAGCTGATCCAATGGGGTAGCAGGATCTTCACAGATCTTTAATTCATACACCAGGGTCAAGGCAAAATGGTAAAGTAAAAAATTAAGTAATTCCCTACGAGTTAGGGCATTTGCAAGTACAAATAATGAATCAGTATTTTTTCTCAATTTTGGCCTCTTGTACAATGCAGTTTTTTATCTAAAGAGCTACAGATACCCACGTTTCACCATATTAGCTTTAGAAAGGCAAGACCTTGGTGTAAGTAGCTTAGGTGATAACTCTTCAAGACAATTTTTAGGTATTTATCTAGGTAACATGCAACATTTATATTAGAGGGAAAAATAAGTCTGTATCAGGCAGTATAACATCTGGACTTTTCTTTCTCTTCTATGTAGAATCTTAAAATTAAACCTTTAGGAATCATGCCTGCTATAAATTAGCATAAGATGTTTAAAAACTTACCCTTAGCAATGTAACAATGCCTGGAAAAAACCAAAATAGGCCTATATCTTCTGGATTAATAACCAAGAGACACTTTATTATATGTGGCTCAGTCCATAAATCTGAAGTGTAAGTTTGCCCAATAACAATTTTTATAGTTATCCGCAATTCAGAGTGTCTCAGTAACACCCTATGTTCTGATCTGGAAAAAAGAACAAGTAGATAGCCAATTTCAAAAAGGCTTTAAAAAATAAGGTCTTACTTTTGAATTATGCTAGAAAAACTCTTTTTGTGAGTACTTAATTTTGTTGTTGTTCTTTGGTAGATTTTAGATATTAGAGGTAGACCCTAAATAAAAAGAACACCATAACACTTTTGTTCTCTCATGCATTTCAATTTTAACATTTAAAGTATGAAAGAAATGTGAGTTCATTCTCATAATAATGTAACTTTATTGTGTGCAGCCTTTTTCCACACCAATTAATTTTTCCATGTGAAATAAGATTTAAAATGCTAAAGTTATTGTTAAGGTGATACACTGGGCAATAGAAAAAGCTGAAGAGAGTTTTTTTTTTTTGTCTAAAACTGAAAAACAGAAGCATCTGGGAGAAAAAAGGTAGAAGAAAACTACCATAGATTGCTAGGATCACAAAAACAGTTTTGGGGGCCAGAGGAAGTGACCCTGATTGAGAGTGGAGTAGAAATGGGCTCAGAAGGGAGGGGAGGATTTCATGTGGATGTTTAAGTATTTACTCGGCAATTATAATCTTAGAATTTTCTTCTGTGTTGCTATAGCTGTTGATTTTCCCTGCTGTCTATAATTTTATTACATAATAATTTTTTATTTAGCACAAAGTCCATTTAGACTAGAGAATAGAAAGGTTCTAAGTTTGTCCCCAGCCAGCAAAGTCATGCCTCAGCTATGCACAGGGAAACAACTGGAAGACCTATGCAGAGTATATTCAAAATTAAAAAAAAAAAATTTTTTTTAAATTATTCTGCTTGGTTTCCTTATTGAATAGACTCCTTGGAGGAAAATAAATACTGTGAGTTTACTGGTCTGCTGCAGAACTGGAATTTAGGCCCATAATAAAAGAGTCAAAGAGAGATCCAAAGGTTCACGTATCACCAGACAAAATAGGCTACTGAAGAGCCTCCTTCCCGTGGCTGAGTTTAAGCACGCACCTAACACTTCGAAGCAGCTGTCCTCAAGCGCTTTGGTCCAGAAGCCATTCCTCTTTCAGAGTTTCTGAACTCTTTATGCTCCACACAGCTTCACCTGTCTTCCCATGGCATTCTATAGAGCCACTGTGACATGTCTACCTGCCACTTTGTGTGAGGTGGGCAGGAAAGGAGGCAAAGTTCCTACCACTTACTAGAAATGGGAGAATAGAAAAATATGCCCCGGCCAGGTGTAGTGGCTAACTCCTGTAATCCTAGCATTCTGGGAGGCCGAGGCAGGAGGATCCCTTGAGCCCAGGAGTTTGAGGTTGCTGTGAGCTAGGCTGACGCCACGGCACTCTAGTCCGGGCAACAGAGTGAGACTCTGTCTCAAAAAAAAAAAAGAAAAATATGCCTGGACTTGCCTTAGTGTTCTACTGGCAAATATGCCAAAGACTGACAATCTTCTATGCTGAAGTGGAAATGAATTTCTAACACAAGATACAAAATCCTGTAAGACAAGATATAAAAACTTATAACATACCTTAGACCAGTCTAGCTGAAACACATGATTTTTTGGTGCTGACTAGACGTTAGACAAAAAAGACAAACCCAAATGGAGAAACATAACTGAAGTGTGGTAGAAAGTTGGGAATCCTGAGGTCTAATATACACAGACAAATGTATTACTGAGGCATATTCCCCTGGCTTGAGGTATGCAGACAAAGGAGCAGTCACACCTTGCTGTGAGACAGAGGATCAAAGCTGATGCAGGGCTCTAAGAAAATATTTACCAGAGGAATGTGCTGATTCATTTATCAGTCCAGAAATCCCAAGTACAAAACGTCAAGATATAAGAAGGATCAAATAACACCATGTATATGATTCAATTTAAAAATCCTTAGCCCTCTTCCATTATATTATTTAGATTATAATAGTAAAAAAATCAAATTACATTCATATGAAACTTTTATAAAAACAAATCAAATCCATTTTTATGAAATTTTATGGTACAATTACTTTCTAGTGGGTCTTAGGTCACAGTATTTATAATTCCATTTACAGCTTTAAAATTTTTTAAATTACAAAACAAAAGGAAGTCAATAGAAATCTAAATTTTCACTTGCAAAAAACTCCCTTCAGTTTCCAGGCCAGTGACACATGGTGATGTCGACTTGTCCTCCAGACATGGACTGCTACCAAAGATCCCCGGTTTACGAAGCGTGCAGGCCTCGACTCATTAGGAACGCTTTTTGGTTTGGCTCACGTTCCAGGAAATTCTGGAGCATGTCCATGCCGTCCAGAGATCCCCCAGGTTTCAGGATTAGGTTTCTGTATTTCATTCCAACCTAATAAAATAAAACATCATGCCTAATAATTCATGGTTATAGCACTTTTCTAAATCTCTAGATGCAAAAGAGAAAGAGGGAGAGGTGAAAGAAAAGGGACCTTAGCTTTATTCAGTCTAGATGTTCTCTCTTGCCCACGCTACAGCTCTGCAGTATTTATTTATTTATTTTTGTAGCTAAGCGATTTGGAGCTTAAAACCTCAGGTCTTATACTAGCTGACCTTTAATATGGTCTTGTCTCCTTAGATTCTCAGGAGTGAGCTGACAACATGAGCAAACAAACAAAAAGTAGCCAAATGGAATATACAGAACAGGTTCCCATTTGTTACCCTATCTCAAATGTGATTCAAAAGGGCTCGATAAGCAAGTGTTCAAGAGGATACAAAGAGAGGTTCTGTGTACCTGGAAATAGCAGCACAGCTACTGTCAAATGGCTTTGGCTGCTTTTATGAGGGGCTCATAAGAAAAAAAAAACAACCCTCTTCCTTGTGGATGGGGGGGAAGCACAAGCCCCAGAGTGCAGGTAAGACATTTCTGTGGGCCAGCTGGTGGGAATGAGGACCTTAAAGTTTTCTCTGGGAATGGAGGTTTGGAAATTTTAAAACCAGTCACAGTGCTTCTGCTTTTATTTACATAAACACATGAGCAGATAAAGTGAAAGAAAACACTTGTTACTGGGTATTAGCATTGTTCAGTATCTTCACTTCCCTTTCACTGTCCTTTGGGGAAGGAAAACAAGACAATTCAATGAAGCACAATTTTAAATATACACATAAAATAAAAACTCACAGAGAAACACTTAAATTTATATCCGTTATATCATTTGATCAATAGGACTAATCATTTTTTTTTTTTTTTTTTGAGACAGAGTCTCACTTTATTGCCCAGGCTAGAGTGAGTGCCGTGGCATCAGCCTAGCTCACAGCAACCTCAAACTCCTGGGCTCAAGCAATCCTGCTGCCTCAGCCTCCCAAGTAGCTGGGACTACAGGCATGTGCCACCATGCCCGGCTAATTTTTTTTTTTCTATATATATTAGTTGGCCAATTAATTTCTTTCTATTTATAGTAGAGATGGGGTATCGCTCTTGCTCAGGCTGGTTTCGAACTCCTGAGCTCAAATGATCCGCCCACCTCGGCCTCCCAGAGAGCTAGGATTACAGGCTTGAGCCACCTCGCCCGGCCTTAATCATCTTTTTGAATACAAAAAGAGCTAGAGAATTTCTAGAGGCTAAAGTAATATAACTTTTGACTTATAATAAGAGTTTTCTTGGTATAAAATCTAGTATAGCGGTAAGTGTAGTTAAACTGTTAAGGAAAATAAAACATAGATGAAATCTGCCAAGTTAGATACAAAATATTTAATGTTCTCCAGGGCCATAACATAAAAACTTTGTGGGTTACTCTTTGGTTATGAACAGAAATCACTTGAAACTTATTAATCATCCACAGGCTAACATCTAACCTCACAGTCTGGACCCTAATCAGGAATAAATAATTCGTCAAACAAACCTACTTTCTCATAAAGTCAGGTAGCATTGTACAATAGAATCATAATACAAGGCACATACATAACTTTGAATTTTCTACTAACCACATTTTAAAAAGTTTAAAAAAGTGGCTATGTAAAATAAAAAAGAAGTTAAAAAAATAGGTAACATTTTAATATTTTATTCAAATCACTATATCCACAATATTATCATTTCAACATGTGTGAATATGCACATTCTTGAGATTTTTTTTGTTGTTAAGTCCTCCAACTACAGTGGCTTTTTACATTTATGGCACATCTCAATTCAGTTCTTCAGTTGCACTAGCCTCATTTCAAGTGCTCAATAACCACAGGTGGCTACCATAGTGGACAGGTCTAGGGCCTAGAGCGTAAGATGATCTTTAGGAAGGAAGGCTTAGACAGTGTTCTAGTATGATATTGAAAAGGCACACAGTACTTGTGTTGCCTTATTTACAAGTTTTGGATACATTTTCTTAAGAAGAGAGTGCTTGTAATTGTTGATATTTGACTTCCTGAAAACTCTAGTGATACGGGCTTAGGGTTAGATTCAGTTTGCTTTAGAAAAAAATGATGTGTCATTTCTTGCTTGGTTTGAGCAATTCATTACTGTTAAAGTAGCAATCTAAAATCTAAAATGTGAGTGATGGCAATTCTTGTCATAGACTTTATTATTCTAAGAAGGAGTATATCAGATCCCTTGAGTCCATCTACAATTTACCTCCCTTTTCTTTCTTTCATTGCCCAATGTGCCTAGATTTGACCAGTGTTAAATTAGTGAGTAGACCAAAAAAAGATTGTGCCCTCTGGGTACAGAAGTACAGGAAGAACTTAGAAAATGTGAGTTAAGTTTTTCTGCAGAATTATACAAATATTTTAAAACTTTTATTATTGAAAACTTAATATCTGTGTACGATATATCCTTTATTAAAAAGACATAGTTATTCCACAAGTATTTTGGAAAGATTAATGAAAATCTAAATAAAAGTTTTTTAAAAATCACCACAAATGCTAACATCTGGCAAAGTGTATTCTTACTTTGTGGCGAGAACTGTAATTTTAGGTAGTAAATAAAAGCAAGCATTTGAAGAGTTACATGGTGTTTTAAAGAGAAAGCTTATGACTCCCCTGAATGGTTAAGTCATTTTAGAGCAGGGCACTGTTCAGTCTCACAATATGTGTCTCAGTACAGCTCAAGTCTTCTTCTGCTTATGGCTCTAAACAAGTTGATTCAATTTCCTGAATTATAGAGCAATGGTCTTTTAATAGTTTCATTTCCTTGGCAATGAAGTTTTGAGAAGAGTTTAAGAGTCATTTTGGTAACAGGATCTTGCTTTTCTTAAGAAAAAAAAACAGTTAAGTGAATTTTTGTGTTTTAGGAAGGTACCAGGCTCTCTGGGTGAGAGAACAGGGTCTGGAAGACATATGCCACAGGTGGAAAAAGTCTTTGCCATGAGTTGTTCTATTATACAATAAAGAAACTTTAACTGTGAGGAAAGCAAGAAGAGAAGCTCTAAGATAACTGCTAAAATTTTTCATGCTACAAACATCCTTCAGGAGGATCTGCATATAGTAAAAACTCCTATTAGCTAGCCTATGAAGAAAAATCAGCATCAGTCATCTCTGTGGTTTTCAATCCCAAAAGATTAGCATGTACCTTTTGGCAACCCTACAAGGCTTCTCTAACACTAATGGCTTCTAAAGCAAGATCAAGCACTCTGGAATCAGGCCAAGGGTTGACTGTTGGCTCAATCCTCACCTATGTGACCTTGGGCCTTGGCTTCCCTATCTGTAAAATGGGACTATGCCTACCTCACTCTGTTTCTAGGTGATTGGAGGAGATCATTTTAGTAAAATATCCACTCCCTAGCATAATACCTGGCATATACTGGTATTTATTAAACCATACTGTTCCTTTTTTCCTTTCCTTTCACACTGCCCTCAAGTTCAGCAACTCATATACACTTCAGAGACATGCATTCCTCGTTTGGCATTTCTTTAAAATTAGTTCTGTCTCCTAATAAAGCTAGAGAAAAGCACAAGAGAATTCCTTTCCCCTATTAGTAAGATATGAAATATATAATTCAGTAGGAATATTAAGTAGGAGAGACAAGGTACTCAGGCACTCATTTTTTATCCAGGAATAGGCACCCTTTGAAGTAATATTTTAATAGCAATCATAATTATTCAAGTGAAGGATGCCCATCATCTATCAGCAATGAGAATATATAAATGGGAAACAGATTGGGTCTCCTGCTATCTTGGGTGTCTCTGAAGCAGTGCATGCAAGCTCCCACTGCCTTTCAACCCTCCCTCCCGGTCTCCTTCCTGTTGTGGTTGACTCTGGGGTACCCAGCCAGAGTTGTCTCCTTAGAGTGAGTAACAGGCATCAGGGCAGGGAGCACCCAGCCCAGGACAGGTGATGGTGAGCAGGCAGCTGACAAGCTCACCAGGCTGCTTTAAAACTGGACTTTGAAACCTTTCATTCCCCAGCCTTCAACTCCCTCCCAAGAGCACACCCTGTGTTTTCTATGAGGGTGGGGAGATTATGGGTGGAAGAAAAAAGAATACCTTTGATAACAACAAAGAAGGAGAGAGAGCATGAAAGACTGGTGCTGGTAGTCAGGGAGACAGAAGGAAGAACAGTAGTAGGAATTGTTATCTGATTGTAAGAGCCCTGTGGAAACCTGAAGCAGAGTTCTGATTTGTAAGGACAGAAGGATAAACCTTTATTTATGGAATGGGAGGAGGCCAGCAGAAAAAAAGTATCCTGAGTGGTTACAGGCATGGGGGGAGGAGGGTGTAGAGAAGTGGAAGTAGACGGAGGGAACCACCAATTAGGTTCAAAAAGGTACACACATGTAAAACAGTAATTAATTAAACAGTTTTGAAGCAGAGAAGAGAACACAAAGTTGAATAAAATGGTTCCTTTTACGAGGGTCTTATGATCAAGGGAAGATAAAGAAATAAACAGTTAAACAGGCAGATTATTATGGCTCTAAGAGAAACACAAAGAAGGGTTGTAAGAACACAAAGGAAGAAAAACTGCTTCCAGCTGGTTGGGATTCAAGACTTACAAGGTCTGGCTTGTAAATATTCAAGAAGTGGGTTGGAAATCAGTCCCCTTTCCTTCCTTCAGTCCCTCAAATCAGACAAAACCTCACGCTGTTAGAAAGGTTGACATATAAGAAAACCAGCAGTGGGTGGTAATCAGGGAGCTGAAGCAGAGAAAACTGAATCCATTTGTAAAGCCTTTCTGGAGAGCAAATTTCGTATTTACCTTTAGCAACACACTACAGCAGGAACTGGCCATGGATTCTGTTTGAAGAGCCCTGGAATACTTAGCTTTATATGATCAAGATTATCTGTTGAGCAATTCTTTTCATGTTTAATCAAGATTCTTCATGTTTCTGTGGCTGTTATTGCATGTTAGATCATTCTAGCTACTTCCTTATGGCATTACAGACTAAATAAATAACAAGTAAGTAACTTTCTTTCAGAAATGACACTTGGTAGTATTTCTCCTTCACAGATGGAAGAAACAAAGCATAGCAATTTCTCCAAAGCAAAAGAGGAGGAAGATACTACTGGCTTAACAATATAATTGCCTTTGAATCCACAATGTCTATTACCTTTTAGAAAATTTTCCCACAGTGAAGTTGCCTTATAAAAAGAAATAGCCCTAGTTAAAAAGCCCCCATTCTTTCAACCCTATGATTAGTTGCTGGATTTTGAAATTACAATTGGTGACCTTAAAGATATCCTTAGACAGCTCCTAGAGCTTGCTGGAAAAGTGTTAATCCCAAGAAGTTCCCTTCCATAGTTATTTAAGAGAATAGCTGGAGAAGTGAAAAATACATCCAATAATGAGACAATTTCTCCATGTACTTCTAGAAACAAAGACGTTAGGTAATGTTTAACTAATTAAACAGCAAGATATGATATTTATTTACTAGCAAGAATAATATAAAAAACTATAGATAAAACCAGAAGTAGCAAACTTTTAGGCGATTGTAGGTAAGCAGCCAGTTCTGATACTTTGATAGAGGCCCTCAAAACAGAATGAAAATAATTGCACCATAAAATATTCCACTGCTACTATTTGTTATTCAGAAGGTTGCAGGTTTATAGTTAACTCTTCCTATTACTATTGTCCCAGCAAGCAGCACACTTTCTAAAGTTCTGCTTGCTAAGATCTGAAATGGTTCCCAGTGCAGACCCTGGGCTTTGCAGTATGGCAAGAGGTTACAGAGAGAAGTCCTGGACATGTTTTTCTGTATTGCATGACCAATAATGACAACAATATGTGATCTCTCAGCCCCCAGCCTTTCTAGTGCTTGAGGACTAACCATAGCAGGCCCTGAGTCTTTGAAGGTTCATCCCACTCTCTTCTTAAAATGATACAAAAACATATTAAGGAGGGTGAGACAACAACGTCTGCATGATATATTTTAATTGCTCTGATTCCCATGACTTCAGATCAAATTATTTTAGAACAGAAAATTCATATTTTTATTCTGTTTATATATCTGGTAAAGTAACCGCCATTGACATGTGAGACTACAGCAAATGCAACAAGTCTGACACAACCCAAGATAATGCCAACTTTTTCAGTGTTGGCTAATAACAAGACTGTGGTTAGGGCATAAAATAAGTAGTGTATGTTTTACTGGTCTAATAATGATATTTCTTTTTCTATTGATCACAACATGGCTCTAATAACAATCTAAATTTTTTGTAGGATTATTGTCCCAAAGTGTTAATTTTTATTGAGTGGGTATTTGAATTTTATAAGTGAGGTGTTATTTTAGAACAAATATTTGTTAACCCCCCCCACCACCTGCCAAAAAAAAAAAAACAACAAAAAAACACCCTAGTACAATGTAGGAGGGAATAAAATGGTGACTTGAAAAGCTGCTTCTGGTATCTGGCACTGTAGCAAAGGGTGTGAAGATGAGAAGCAAAGAGATTCTCCTTGACCTCTGGAGCCAAGTCCATTATTGCTCTGCCAAACAGGGAGCAAAAAGTAACCTAACACTCCAGAGCCGTTTAGTAGGAAAAGAAAAAGAAGTGAAAGGGGAGGGACTAATACCAGCCTCATGGCATAAGATGTCTAATGATACATAGTACTGTTGAATCCAGAATTTTAGTAAAACTGAAAACTGTTTTTAACTCCATAAGTTTTAACTCCAAGTTGTTGGGCTCTTGCTTTCTCTAACTTCAACCCAGCCTCTTGGCCTAAATTAAGAGTAGCACAGCTGCCTGCCAAGCTGTGATGCTTGAAAGTAAGAGGAAATACAGAGAAGCATGATGGCAAGGATTGCTTCTGCTGGACTTGCAAGTTCCTTGGGATCCACTGGGATCAGTAGTTTGGCTGCCACCTTGACAGCTGGAAAAGAAAAGGTAAAATGATAGAGGGAACTGGGGATGTGGTCACGTGAGTGGAAGCAGAGGAGGTGAATGAGGAAGGCTTAACTGAGAAAGGTGATATACACTTATACCAGGAAGCCTTACCAACTAAGTGCCAGAGAAATGTCATAATTATATCTTTACATATCTGGATCTTTTGTCTCTTTAAAACATTGCTTTTGACTTCTAAAATAATGATGCACTATATAAAACTAAGGAAAACCTCCATTAAGAGTACAGAAAAAAATTTAATAATCACTCATGAACTTACCACCCAAAGATGACCACTGACAGCTTTTTTTCTAAACACATTTTAAAATTTAGATTCTATGGTATAAAATATTTTATAATATGATTTTTTTCACCTGGTAATAGTTACATTAAATACTCTAGACATACAAAAAAGCTTATTGAAGCTTTTTCCCATGCCCAAGCTCACTCTTATGTTCAGAGGATGGAAAGATCACTTTTGGTTTGGATGACATGGAAGATTTCACAAAAGGTGGTCATTTCAGTGGGGCTGTTAACAATGGTAGGATTTTTTTTAGAGGAATAGACAACAAAGGCGTAAATTTTAGGTGAATGAAACAGAATGAATAAATTTGGGAAGGTAGAAAGACCCAAGGGACACATACAGTTGTCTGATACACAGGGAGTACTGGGAAGTAAAGAAGGGGTTTGACTGCTAAGCTGTGAACAAAGAGGGGAGTACAAGCAGCAGGGAGAAGAAAAAGGTGAGCGAGGGCCTTTGCAGGTAGTAACTTTGGAGGGAGGTAACTTTCCAATTCAGTTGGTGGGGGCAAAAGTCAGGCAATTGAGGTCTGCAAAGACTCCATCTTATGTCAAGAAATTAGGCTGTGAAAAGAACAGAGTAGTAGCACTGACTGGGGTTAGCACAGTCAGTAGCAAGTTTTTTTCAAAGATGGCAAGCCAATAATAAGGCTTGGAGTTAAGAGACATCTCCTCGAGACAGGAGAAAGAAGGTAAGTATTGACGTATAGAGAAAGAAAGATGAAGGTACTCACTTGCAATGATCTTTATTTTTTAAATAAAGAGGAGAGACTGTCTGCTGACAGAGGAGAGAGGTGGAGGGGACTCGGAGGGAACCAGTAAGAGGAATGGAGTAGACCGTAGGGTAACACTGGGTGTCCAGTTCTGGTTGGGGAGCATGACTTCATAGTAGGGCATGTTAATGGAGTCATATAATCTTCTCCAGAACACTCTGAATCCCAAGGGCACCATCTCTAAGAGAAATGGTGAAGGCATTGAGGGCCAGGCACTGGCTGAAGGTCATGCACAAGTCAAGATATCAGAACAACAGTCAGTGATTGACCTTGGTAAATGGTTGGCCACAAAATGGAAGGAGAGTTAAAGGGAACTAACAGATTGGGTGGGGTGGGGTGGGGTGGGATGGGAGATGGAATGCTTGGAAAGAATGGTGAGTGTAAAGTACTGGTACCCTGGAGGTATTTTTTGAGAGGGAAGGTGGGGAGGGAATGGTGATCTAAGTTACATCAAGGTATTTCAATACATATGTGTAAGGCACTATGCAATATAGAAACAAAAAGTTTGGAGACAGCTGGTATGGTGGTGTGTTCCTGTAGTCCCGGCCTATAGTTGGGAGGCTGAGGTAGGAGGATTGCTTGAGCCCAGGCTTTGGAGGTTGCTGTGAGCTATGATGCTGCTGCTGCTGCACTATAGTCGCGGCCAACAGAGTGAGACTCTATCTCAAAAACAAACGAATGAACAAACAAACAAAAGTTTGGAGAACAAGTCAATTGATTGAAATAAGCAGACAGAGCCTGCTATTGATTATTTGTTCTTTGGAAATCTGAATCAAACAGAATTTTAAAGCACATCACAAAATGCATCAGCCTTAGAAATAACCTGACAGCTGAGTCGTCATAAGCATGGGGACTAGGGGCCTGTGACTATAGAAGGTTTATCTGGCAGCCACCTGGCAGGCAATTCACTGTGCACAGAAAGGAATGGCTCAGGTTAATAAAGCAGCTTAAGTTACTTAAAGGCATTAAGGTTACAAACTATGTGGTAGGTGGGGTATGCCAGCCACAAAAAAAGAGTGTCTCCCACAGAAAGTGTACAAAGAAAATGTGTAGAGAATATCAAAACAGAGAGATCATTTACATTGGGAAGGAGTTTACCTTTCTTTCCCAACCTCCTATAACTATAAAACCAAAACATTGTTTGGAACATGTCAAAACTAGCAGCTATAAATTCTCGAACGCACAAACAAAGCTTTGAATTTTTAATTATGCAATATATTGGAATGTTAATAAGCATGAAAATGCAGGTTTTTTTTAAACCTATAGAACTCGAGTTAATCACGTGTACACTGCAACTTAATGATGTATGATGATTTGAGAAGATATAAGACCTTAAAGTTAAAGCTGTTACTAAACCTCTTACTCTAAAATCTAGGTGTAATAAATATTTTACACTATGAGTAAAAGGGGAGGGAGTTACTACAAAATTAACAAAAGGAGGGAAAAAAATACAATACCTCTGGATTCATTATCCCTTCTTTTTTAAAACAGCTGTAAAACATGTCCATGGAAAATACTTCACTCCAAAGATATCCATAATATTGGCCATCATATCCCCCTGCCAAATGTCCAAAAGTAGCTGGCATATTTGTGCCTTTAAGAAAAGATACATTTCAATCAATATGATAGCAAATGTTAATTATTGGGTTATCAGCTAGCTAAGGTTTCCCTTTGGGGAGTCCAGCTGTGGGAGGAGAGAGGGAATGATATGATCTCACCTCTAGTACTCTTTCCCCAGGGTTTACGGGTGCCCTCAGCCAAGATGTTTACAAACCTCTCTTCTACAGATGGCTCAACCTCAGAGCTAGTTTCGGCCCTAAGGTCTGGAATGCCTAACAATAGTTTCAGAGGCTTTGTCCACACCCACCAGATAGCTCAGTGTTTTAGAACTGAAGCCAGTCCTTTCTTACCCCTTAAACACCTTTGTGTCTTAAAAAAATAGTATCAATCCTACTCTTTGCCACATCTCTTTGAAATGTCTCAGAATGGCACTTATTTTAGGTTGATAATTACTGAAAAGGAACTCTTTACCAATTCAATCTATTTGTAGGGCTACTTTACAAAGAATTTTGTCAAAGTGGCTTGAGACACAAAGTTGTTTTATGGTTTACTATAAACAGATCACCAAAGGAAGTGAAGACCACAGATTGACTCAACTGGCCATTCTTTATTATCTCTATAAATGTGGCTGATTCATTATAATAACAATTTCCTTGGTGAAAAAAATTCACCTTATCACTTACATATAAATGGATAACGATATGTTGGTTTAAAATACATACAAATATAAACACACACACACAAATGAATTCCCTAAATCTCAAGTGAGGAACTCCTAGTCAAGTGCTTTAACTGACCTCAGTATCAGAAACAATGTAGAAGTTCACACTTGTCTCTAAAAATACCCCTCCTGCCAATTTCTTACTGAAAATTACAGGGAAGTCACGGTGCATACAGGGCGGGCGGAGCCAGGAGGGTGCTGCCAAACACCCTCAGCTCTGGGGCTCCCTCAGCTCTGGGGCGGAGGCCAACTGCTCACGCCTGATTACACTAAAATGCTGCGAATCTGGAGCCACCTTTCCTCCAAGCACATTTGAACAGGGTAACTCATAAGGACATAGTGCGCTTATCTGAAAGTCATGGCCTGATTACAGAAATCAGAAACAGATTAGGCAATCTGTCTGACAAACTCCACCTCCCCTGTGGTGTCAGGAGAATGCCCTGGGCTTCACAGGAAAAATGAACTCAACTCGTAGTATGTACGTACCTGGAGTAGCTGCGACACCTAATATTTCTGAGCAGTATTTGGCATATTCACTTGCAGCATCCAGGGACGTGTTCGTATGGAGAGACTGATCAACTTTGCTCAAAACAATCTGGCGTAGGGTCAGAAGACCTAATAACATAAGAATGTTTGGGCATGTTTTCGAGAGGAGAGAACTGTGTGTTCCAATAACTCAAGATCATAGATTTCAAAATCTAATTCCAGCAATACTCATCACAAAATGGGAGCAACATAATCTCATTTTACTTAAGATTTAAAAGGAGATGTGGTTTTTTTTTCTTAGACATAATCCCATAGTAAGTTCCTTATTCCAATATATTTAGCATTTTCACTCCTCAGATTAGCACTCTTGGGGTATCATTATTATTAAAGGGAAAATAAGTTCTACAGATGAAGATGCCAGCAATTCTGCATTAAGTGATTCTAATTTATTTTCCTTCTCTAAAATTACGAGTCATACCTGTGTTGACCAGTCTAGAAGCAACAAGTTTTTCAAGCAGATCATCTGTAATGGGGTTTCCGTCTTTGTAATGTTTTGACAATCGTCGGAGGGAATCAATGTCCCACACCCAATTTTCAAGCATTTGTGATGGTACCTCTACAAAGTCAGTTTCCACATTCGTTCCACTAAATCGTGCAAAATCAGTCTAGAAAGCAAACATAAAGGTATGTTTTAAAGCACTGAATGAAAACTGCATATGCACTGAATTATTATTAAGATCCATCAAAACTTAAGGCAGAATCAGAGTCGACTGTCCCTTTGAATGAGGGGTTAGAAAAACCTCAAATTTAAGTGAAAATAAAATATAGCAGCTGAACAGCAGGAAAAATAACCCCCCAAATACTCAATTTCATCCTTTTGAATTATAGACAAAGTTGGAACGATCATCAGGAAATCATAACTGGAGAAAAAAGTCAGTCTAAGATAAAAATAAGATTAAGCTTTGAAAGGAAAAATGTTTTTTAAAATTTTTTATTACAAATAAACAGATCCATAAGACAAGCAATTTCTCCCTAGCTCCTCCTCCTAATTGTTTCCTTTTATTTACTCAACACATGCCTTTCTGGGGCACTCATCTCTCTGTTGCTTAACTACTCAAAATCAATTAAACAATTCAATTACAACATTATAGACTGATAGCCTTTGTGTGTATGTGATGTTTTGTATTCTGAACTTTATTTTTTTATTTTATTTTATTTTATTTTATTTTATTTTATTTTATTTTATTTTATTTTATTTTATTTTGAGACAGGGTCTCACTCTGTGCCTGGGCTAGAATGCCATGGTGTCAGCCTAGCTTACAGCAACCTCAAACTCCTGGGCTCAAGCAATCCTTCTGTCTCAGACTCCCAAGTAGCTGGGACTACAGGCATGTGCCACCATACCCAGATAATTTTTTCTATATATTTTAGTTGGCCATTTTTTTAATTTCTATTTTTAGTAGAGACAGGGTCTTGCTCTTGCTCAGGCTGGTTTCGAACTCCTGACCTCGAGCAATCTGCCCGCCTCGGCCTCCCAGAGTGCTACGATTATAGGCATGAGCCACAGCGCCTGGCCTTTTCTGAACTTTAAATGAGTGGTTCTCACATAGCCATGTTACAGAAAGCCCAAGTTGTACCTCTCAGATTGGGTAGAAGATATTACCATAAAATAAGAAACCACATCAGTGGAAGTTAGGTCTGGAAATTCATTAATTGGCAAGTGGAATGAGTTAAATGCTATAGGAAAAGAGAAACAAAGGATATATTCAAAAGTTAGAGCACCCCTGGTAAAAATAAAGGACTTGTTCTGAGGGCCTAGACTAAGAGTTTAAAAAAGAAAAAGTTTAAGAGTTTAAACTTGAGTCAGATGTCAGAAAAGCTCTCAAGCAGAAAAATGGAGATTCACTAGAACAGGCTGTGTTTTTTAACCTGCACACAGTCTTTTTCTTTTTCTTTCTTTTTCTGCCTGAACAGCCAATGACAAACAGTCTTTCAAACACTTGTAAAATTGTCACTGGCAGAGAAGACCTGGCGTGTACCCACGGGGTCACCTGCAGAATGGGGCTCATCAATCTGTTGTCTTTTCCTGAACCTCTGTCCTGTCTTCCCCTCCTCGGATGCTTTACATTCCAACCTCCTTTCACTGACTTCATCATCCCTGGGGCTCTAAATGGAGGGGAAAGGGAAGCGGAACTTAAGCACCAGAGAAGGTAGCAGATGGGGTGCGGAATCAGCAGCGAATAACCACTCTGCTTTTGGCCCAGGGCAGAGGCACAGATGTCAAGGCCATCTCACATTCTGCCTTCCTCGCTTTATGCAAAAAAATGTTTTGCTTGACTTCCCATTATAATTGTGCTGATTCTAGATACGAAGAGCTGCAAATATTGTAGGGTCAAGGAAACCTAAATTCACTAGGTGCAGGAATTAGGCCACCACTGTTGAGGATGTCCCAATAAAAAATTCTTACAGGAAAAGAGGCAAGGAAAGAAACTGAATATTTTGCCTCATTCTGGCATGTAATATTCTAAGATCACAGCCTATGTTATAGATATGACAATCTTACACAATACATATAACAGCCAACATCTGCTGAGACTTTATTATATCAGGCATGACAGGCACACCTCAGAGATACTGTAGGTTTGGTTCCAGACCACAGCAATAAAGAGAATATTACAATAAAGTGAGTCACACAAATATTTTGGTTTCCTAGTGCACGTAAAAGTTATGTTTGCACTATACTACAGTCTATTAAGTATGCAAAATCATGTCTGGAAAAACGATGCACAAACCTTAATTAAAATCACTTTATTGGTAAAAAATGCTAACAATCACCTAAGCCTTCAGAGAGTTGTAATCTTTCTTCTGGTGGAGGGTCTTGCCTCAATGCTGCTGGCTGCTCACTGATCAGGGTGGTGGTTGCTGAAGATTGAGGTGGCCATGGCAATTTTTTTAAAACAAGACAACAATAAAGCTTGTCACATCAATTGAATCTTCTTTTCACAAAAATTTTTCTGTAGCATGTGATACTGTTTGATAGCAATTTATCCAGAGTAGAACTTCTTTCAAAATTGGAGTCAATCTCCTCGAACCCTGCCACTGCTTTATCAATTAAGTTTAGGTAATATTCTAAATTCTTTGTGGTAGTTTCAACAATGTTCATGGTATCTTTACCAGGAGTAGATTCCATCTCAAGAAACCACTTTCTTTGGTCATCTATAAGAGGCAACTCCTTATCCGTGAGTTTGATCAGGAGACTACAGCAACTTAGTCACATTTTCAGGATCTACTTCTAATTCTGTTGTAGTTCTCTTGCTATTTCTACCACATCTGCAGTTCCTTCTTCCACTGAAGTCTTGAATCCCTCAAAGTACCATGAGGGTTGGAATCAACTTCTTCCAAACTCCTGTTAATATTAATATTTTAACCTCCTCCCATGAATCTTGAATATTCTAAAAGGCATCCAGAATGGTGAATACTTTCAAGAAGGTTTTCAACTGACTTTATCTATCAAAGGAATCACTATTTATGGCAGCCTTACATGTATTTCTTGAATAATAAGACTTGAAAGTTAAAATTACTCTTTGATTCATGGGCAGCACAATGGATGTTGTGTTAGTAGGCATGAAAATAACATTAAGCTCCTGTACATCTCCATCAGAGCTCTTGAGTGACTAGGTGCACTGTCAATGAGCAGTAATATTTTGAAAGGAATATGTTTTTCTGAGCAGTAGGTCTCAACAATGGGCTTAAAATATTCAGTAAACCATGCTGGTAACAGTTGTGCTGTCATCCAGGCTTGGTTGTTCTATTTACAGAGCACAGGCAGAGTAGATGTAGCACAATTCTTAAGGGTCCTACGATTTTTGGAATGGTAAATGAGCACTGGCTTCAACTTAAAGTCGTCAGTTGCATTAACCCCTAACAAGAGAGTCAGCCTATCCTTTGAAGCTTTGAAGCCAGGCATTTGACTTCTCTCTAGGTATGAAAGTTTTAGGTAGCATCTTCTTCTAATAGAAAGCTATTTTGTCTACACTGAAAATCTGTTGTTTAGTGTAGCCACCTTCATCAACGATCTTAGCTAGATCTTCTGGATAACTTGTAGCTTCTCCATCAGCACTTGCTGCTTCACCTTGCATTTTTATGTTACAGAGATGGCTTCTTTCTTTAAACCTCAAAAACCAATCTCTGCTAGCTTCCAATTTTTCTTCTGCAACTTCTTCACCTCTCTCAGAATTGAAGACAGTTAAGGCCTTGCTTTGTTTTAAGGCAATCTTTGGCTGGTTTGCTCTTTTACTCAGATCAATAAAACTTTCTACATATCAGAAATAAAGTTGTCTCACCTTCTTAACATTGTGTGTTCACTGGAGTAGCACTTCAAGAACTTTCCTTTGTTTTCACAACTTGGCTAACTATATGGCCCAAGAGGCCTACCTTTCAGCCTATCTCAACTTTCGACATGTCTTCCTCACTAAGCTTATTCATTTTTAGCTTTTGATTTAAAGTGAGAGACATGCGACTCTTCCTTTCACCTGAACACTTAGAATCATTTCTAGGGGTACTGATTGTCCTAATTTCAATATTGTCGTGTGTCAGGGAGTAAAGCACGAAATGGCCAGTTGGTAGAGCAGTCAGAATTTATCAAGCACATACATTTACCAATTAAGTTTGCCCTCCTATAATTAAGTTTGGAGCATGGTTTGCGGTGCTCCAAAACAATTATAATAGTAACATCAGAGATCGTTGATCACAGGTCACCATAACAGATATATTAGTAATAAAGTGTAAAAATTTGAAAAATTTGAAAATCATCAAAATGTGACACAGAGACACAAAGTGAACACATGCTCTTGGGAAAATAGCACTGATAGACTTGCGTAAGGAAGGGTTGCCATAAGCCTTTATTTTGTAAAAAGCGCAATATCTGCGAAGCATGATAAAATGAAGTATGCCTGTATACTGGGTAATTTACAGGGATTATCTGTGGTTAAAATCTCAAAACAACTGTATGAAGTAATTACCTTCAATTCTGAAATAAGGAAACTGAGGCATACAGAGATTAACAGTATAACTAGGACTTGAAACTAAGCAGTCTGATTCCATAACCCACAATCTTAAGCACAAATGCTATAGTGCCTCTTTATCTTACAGAAAAATGAAAAAAGATTAAATTATGATATCACAAAATGATTAAATCCTCCTGGAAGGGCTCTAAAATAGAAGGGTCTTATATCAAACTCTATGTGAAGAGTTAAAGTGAGTTTTCAGTATGCTTCCTTAGAAATTTGACTTCTATATACTGGAAGATTTTTCAAAGATCAAACATTAGGCAAGGTGTAAAGGTCAGCCTTTGTAACTACTTATTGTAAATGTAGGATTCTGTAATTCTCACTGCACCATTTTCTGTAGATTATGGCTTTTAAGTAGGTACAATCAGAGCAAATAAAGGCAAAATCACCCATCAGCTATTACCATATAATACATTGACAAAAATATGCATTTTGTATATTTTGCTTGTGTGAAGATTTTTTAAAGTCAGTATTTGAAGATGAGAGTGAAAATTAACCCCAAATAACAACAATAAAAGTGTGTGTGTGTGTGTGTGTGTTTGGTGAGGTGAAGAGTGTTTAGTACCCAGAAAAAACATGAACAAATGAATAACTCATGAGTTAGAGTTAAAATTGAATAAAATAAGAATCAACACATTTATGTCATGTAGAGTAGAGAGGGCCTATTCTATCCAAAAGCTGTTTTGTAGTGGAAAGAGAGCACAGCAAATGAATGAAAGATCAACAATGTCTTCTAAAGAACAAAAGGAAATGTTTGTAAGGAGTAAAACCTAAAAATAACCCCCTGCTTACTAATTTCCCGAAAGTTAGTCATGCTGTTTCTCCGTGAGCCCTCTGGGCAACATCATTTAAGTATTTTTCAAATGAAGAAGACAAAGAACCTACAAATTGCAAAAGCTCAATTTCCCGCAAACAACCAAATTCTCAAGAGAAAGGAATCAATCGTCATCCACTGTGTATTTCCAGAAAGAAACCATGGGCAAGACCTAAACCTAGCTGCCTGATGGGTTCTCACACTCAGAATAACTCAGCTGCTGAACTAGGACTCATTGCTGACCAGCCAGCAATACTCCCCAGTTTTTAAATTATGATCTAAAGAACCCTAGAAAGTACTTTATATACTTTTCAATATGAGCAATTTGAAGGTATTGATAATTGTAGCTTATGGGCCATGATAACTGTTGATGCTAATATACCTCCCAGATAAAGCAGAGCACTGTAAGAAACACACAAAATAATCCAATTAACAAATCACTTTGCAGGTGACACTTTAAAAAGGTTTAGGGTGTCTTTGTTGTAGAAAATATTTTGATACTAAAAGCTTCTAGAAAAAAATGTAAACTTAGATTCCTGTTTGGTTAGAAGTTCTTGGTAGGAAGAAAGGTGGTCTGAATATGAGATTTTTAAAAAATTATCTTTTGAACAGACACTAAGATACCTAAAGTATACTTTATCACAGCTTTTTAGAACAGATGATTTGATGCTATAGAGATAGCATTTCATTCATATGATGAATTCATACATAGCATTTCAATTCATACAATGCAGTGAGAGTGGGAGCAAAATTATATACATTGAAGTTGAAAAATTCATGTGAGCTTTTGTTATAGTTAAAGGCCAAAGTCTTAAGGGTTATTGTTCTAATTAAGAGACCAGTTGCTTTTAGTGGTTACATCTCAGTGTTATTTTCAGGATAGCAAATTCCAACTCAAAGAAAAGGCAGTTGCTGAAATCAATAAGTGTATTGTGCTCAAGAAAAAGGACAGGCCTCGGGAGAACTGACCTTGGCTGTCTGAGGTGACCCACTATTGATTTCCTAGCAGTCACTCCATATCCTGATCTGTCTGATCTAGCCCTAAATCCAGGGATGATGGAAAAGTTTATGTAACAAGTTAAGGTATTAAAGAAAAGCAGCCACTACCAACTAGATTTTGCCATAAATAGATGGCTAAAAGGTCATAGTTTTAACTTCACACATATCTAGTGATCACTAGAAGTAATAATATTAGTAGTAGTAATAAAGAGAATGTGTTAGTTTTCTTAGTAATCTTTACAACAAACCTACAGTTCAATAGGTCAATATCACTACCATCATTTAAAGGACTGGGATATAACATATAATCTGAAGAAGGCTTGAATACTGCACACTAAATGCATAGGCTTGCCCCTAAACTACCTATATCTTCCTAACTAGGTACTTCTTATTTAAACTGCTTCTTTGTAGATGAAAACAAACAAACTTAAAATCAAATGCTAAGAAGGTTAGGGGGTATGTTTTATTCCCCACTGTACTTCCAAAACCCAGCACACATCCAGAAAGTAGGAGATGTTCAATATGTGTTTGTGAAATGAGTGAAACTGTAAGGAGAATGCTTTTGTAAAAGACTCAAACTTAACTCTAAGATATTTTCTTTTATTATCATTCTTTACTTAACCTCTTAGCTTCTCCAACCTAATATCACGTCTCTACTGTGTTTTTTCAATATTTAAAATTTTACATAATAATACTATGCTTTTAATTTTTTTTATTTTTGCATTTTATGTCCTCAAGCTAAACTCTAAACATCCAAGCTGTTATAACTTTTCTTTCTTTTCAATCTCATCCTACCATGTCTAGTATAACATGTCAGACACAACAGATAACCAATAATTCTGCTTTGTGAGAAATCAACCAAATATTTCTCCCTCTTTAAAAATATATTTCTAATTATTTAAAAAACAATATATGGAGAAAATGCACCCCAGCACTTTGAGAGGCTGAGGTGGGAGGACTGTTTGAGGACAAGAGTGTGAGACCAGCCTGGGCAATATAGTAAGATCTCATTTCCACAAAAAATAAGAGAAATTAGCTGAGTGTGCCTAATGCCTGCCTGTAGTTCCAGCTACTTGGGAGACCGAGGGAAGAAGGAAGATCACTTGTGTCCAAGAGTTCAGGGCCACAGTGAGCTATGATTGTGCCACTGCACTATAGCTGGGTAACAAAGCAAGATCCAGTCTCAAAAATACAATACAATAAAATAAAAATCAGTATACAAATGACAGGAATAAGCATGTTTCTAAACATTACATAGATACATTTTGGTTTATGACCTCAACCTTTATTCTATGTACACATGTATGTATATGCTTATATATGTATAAACAAACAAATAAATAACAAAAATGAAATCCTGAAAGAAATCATGCCTGATGTTAAGGTTACACATTGTAACAATGTGCAGGTGTTGGGGCTAGGGAGATGGGATGATAATCGGCAGAGGCCACAAGGTTGTGGACAGGTATTTCAGGACAGAAACCTCAATGGTCAACTCACACAGAAGGAAATGTAGAACTGGATAAATTCATTTACCCATATTATTAAATAGAATGTCATTTAATAAACTCAGGAGAAAGAAGTCCATCCAACAGGAATGCATACTTGGAAGATCAAATTAGACCACATGAATTGGTGCTGTCTCCGCTGCATGGAATAAGAGCACACAGAATAGGTAGAATAGTAGAGCCATTAAGGGCATGACTGTCAGATCTTGGGCAATCCTTCTAAGTTTCAGATTTTTTTTGCTTGGAAAATGGGGAAAATAATAGTACCCATGTACTTCAGAGAGTACTGTGAGGATAAAATTAATGAATGACTACAAAGCACCATGTATAGTACTGGCACCTGGTATGAAGTCATGCTCAGTAAATTGTAGCCACCACTCTTCTTCTGAGCCTGCATGGTCTTCCTGACCAGGTATGGTCTTAGCTGGTCTGACCAAGCTTATTGTTGGCTTCCTCCAAGTATTTATTCCTGGGTGTTAATGCTGAAGATAAATATCACCATTTCTTTTCAACTAATCCACCACCACTCTCAATACTCTAACCTGCTCATTCTGTTCTTGCTTCAGGAATCAAACTTCTAAGTAGGCAGCAATCATCAAAACAAAAAACAACCAGGTGTGGTGGCTTGGGCTTACAGTCCCAACTACCCAGGAGAGACTAAGGTGGGAGGATCACTTGAGGCCAGGAGTTCAAGACCAGCCTGGGCAACACAGAGAGACAACCCATGCCCCCAGCTCTTAAAAAAATAAAGGGAACCCCCCCAATCAAACAAACAAAAAAACAACAACAACAAAGAAAAAAAAAAAATACTGCCAAAACAAATACAACCTGATGGTTTCCAATCACCTTTCAAAGATTTTTACTCAAAACCCACTGAAGGGAAGCATTTGTGAATTCTCTTGAACCTAAAGTGGCAGTAAATTGCCTCATGGCAACTGGTCTTTTTTCCTCCTTTCTAGTTCTGAGTTTTGTACTGTTTATTGATCCCAAAAGAGCTGAATTATATACAAGCATAGTTTTAAGAATACTTCAAATATGTATGGCACTTTATGCTTTTCTAAGGGCCTTTTCACAAATTTGTGTAATTTCCCTAATACTCCAGGGAAATAGATTCAAGAATTGCCGTTGCCCCCATTTTCTGAATAATAAAGATAAGATGGGTCAAAGAGGTCAAATAACTTGCCCCAAGTCACACAGCCAGGCCCACAGATACACAGAGGATTTTTAATCCAGTGCTCTAGTCATAACACTAGGGTGCCTTCCAGATTAATAAATGTGGTATTCACCTACAACAGTATCTAATTCAACTTTTAGAGCAGATAAACTACTCTAATAGTCTTTCTATCAAATTAACAGATTATTTGAAATCACATAATTTGAAGTTTTTCTGCCCATCCATCCCTTTCACTTTTAATTAAGAAGTCTTTATTGTGATTCTGATGTGCTTCCTTAGAATAATTACCTCTTTAAAGTTCAAAACCCATTACTGCTCTTAACGCACAACCCAACAAAGACATTACAATGGAGACTGTTCAGCAGCATTACTTGTCTACTCTATAAAAGTTCAAAAAGCCAGTGATTACTAAGAGCCCAAACCACGGTAAAGCCATCAAACAGGAACAGATACTAGAGATACCACTTCTTGATTACTATCTTTGAAATTACCTACCCTGAAGTATAAATATAAGAAAATATGAGTGAAACTCATCTCCTGAATGATGAGATAGTAGACATACTGAACTAGTGCATCTACATATTTGAAAACTGGATGTTCCTGCCAAACACATTTAAATATTACTATGACAAGCTCAAACGAGCTCTTCTGGTCATCAAACCTGCAGACTGCCATTGTGGAGAACTCAAACACTGAGCTGCCATATCTTAAAACCAGTCTACTGAATATGTATGGCAAATCTTTTCTTAGATGAGTTAAAAGTATTACTGAACATAGATGTTATGATATCTCCTTTTGTGGTACCATCCATTTTAGGTTAGTACAAAAAGTTCTCTCTTGGTAGACTTTGGAGTTCAACAAAAAAGTCCTGAAATTATTATAAAGTTTCAAATATATGGATCTGTGCCTACAAAGACAAAAGCAGGGATCACTGGTCCAAATATGATTACCTTAAAAGTTCTTAGGCCGGGCGCGGTGGCTCAAGCCTGTAATCCTAGCTCTCTGGGAGGCCGAGGTGGGTGGATCGTTTGAGCTCAGGAGTTCGAGACCAGCCTGAGCAAGAGCGAGACCCCATCTCTACTATAAATAGAAAGAAATTAATTGGCCAACTAATATATATAGAAAAAAATTAGCCGGGCATGGTGGCGCATGCTTGTAGTCCCAGCTACTTGGGAGGCTGAGGCAGCAGGATTGCTTGAGCCCAGGAGTTTGAGGTTGCTGTGAGCTAGGCTGACGCCACGGCACTCACTCTAGCCTGGGCAATAAAGTGAGACTCTGTCTCAAAAAAAAAAAAAAAAAAAAAAAAGTTCTTAAAATATTACAGCACATCTGAAAGGATTAATAAACAAGAAAGAGATTTTTCAAAGATAATCTCATGAGGAGATAACCAAGCAAAGGATTGTGTCAACACACTATTTGTCAGTATGACACATCTTGTGCTCATGAATGAGGTTAGGCAAAGCTTTATATTAATAGTCCACTGTTTTAGGAGAGAGACACCAAACTGGTGAATGCAATATATATACACAGTTCAGTCATGAGTCAAAGAGGTCTAAAAAGTCATAGTACCAAGAAAATATTTTCCAGTACTAAAGTGGCTAACTCAAAGATCAGAAATAATGAGCACAACATAATGAGTTATGGAAAACTATGAACACATTGTAAGCACAGTGAGGTTCTACGAGGACTGTGCCTAAAAAAAGCACATGCATCAAGAGCACTATCTGAAGATCACTATTATCTTAAAGAATGGATTAAAACACCAAATTATTTCCTTGTGAAATCACTAGCTGATAATCAACACCCAAATGAGGAAACTGCTATAATGTAGGAATTCTTAACTTGAGATTCATTATGGTCTGGGTTTAAGGGGTCTGTGAACCCTTTGGAATTCCACATATAATTTTGAGTCTGTTTTTCTGGAAGAGGTACCCACAGCTTAAATCAGGTTTTCATATGGTCCTCAGATCCAAGATATTGAGGATCCACTGTTCTAAAAGCATGTCATTAATCTATGTTCAAATATATAATTAGATCTTAGATAATCCAAGTAATATTCCATAAGTCTAAAATGAAGTATTCGACACTTCTAAATTACTCATACAAATATTTTAGAAAAATGTAAACTGGAGTTATCCTAATTGAAAGAAATGTCAGCCACAGACTGAACAATGATGGAAGGTCCACATAATAAATAATTCAGGAGCCCTAGTGTTAGGATAATAGATTTTAAAATTGTCTAAGAAAGAAACGTTAGATTACTCTGAAAGATTTCTTTTCCTTGGATTAAAGAAAAGTTAGAAATAGCTAGATCAGGACTTACTTATCTGGACATATTTATATCCTATTCCCACCTGTTTTTTAAAATAAAAGATGGAAGCACCAGGATGTAAAAATAAAATGTTGAGAGAACTAAATCGTTTTTAAACAAAGGTGGCAGTGGAATTTGGAAATAAATGGGTACATGTTTGGTGATTACAATGATGAGGGCTACTTTAGGGGCCAGTGATGCCGGGTACACAGAACTGATTCCACACACATCCGGACAACAAAAAAACCTGCTCTGGCCGGGCGCGGTGGCTCACGCCTGTAATCCTAGCACTCTGGGAGGCCGAGGCCGGTGGATCGCTCAAGGTCAGGAGTTCGAAACCAGCCTGAGCGAGACCCTGCCTCTACTAAAAACATAAAGAAACTAATTGACCAACTAAAAATATATATACAAAAAATTAGCCGGGCATGGTGGCACATGCCTGTAGTCCTAGCTACTCGGGAGGCTGAGGCAGAAGGATTGCTTGAGCCCAAGAGATTGAGGTTGCTATGAGCTAGGCTGACGCTACGGCACTCACTCTAGCCTGAGCAACAAAGTGAGACTCTGTCTCAAAAAAAAAAAACCTGCTCTGTATCCTGCTTGTCATTCATACGTCTTGCTGGACATTCATATAAATGAAAAAAATAAGTAAGCCTCAAAAACTAACTCCACTGTATATATTTTTGCAAAGTATTTTTAAAACAATTTTAATTTCTAATACTACAAGTACTAGGATCTACTGTGTAAATCAAAGTTAGCTTACTTTTTGGAGGGGAAGTTTCCCAGGCAATGTTCATCATTTTGAAAATCATGTCACTATTGGCAATACTGTTCTTGGACTTGAGCTGACACCACAAACCACTTCTATCAGTTTGCAGTTGTTGCTGCTCGAGTCAAGGTTATTTACATACACTGCAAACCCTCTGAATACTTTATGTCTTACTGTAGAGTTGTGCCCAAGAATTACCACTTGAAAAACATAAAATAATCTCTTTCTTTTACATTCAGTGAGGGCACCCTATTGATTTAAAAAAGATTTTCTGGATGGTGAAAGACCATTAGGGGAAAAACAAGTAAAATCCAAATAAAGTGTGGTGTTTAATTAGGAGTACTGTACTGATGCTGGCTTCTTAGCTGTGACAAACATACTGTTGCAATGTAAGTTGTTAGAAGTGGAGGAAAGAGAGTAAGGGGGACAATATTTGCACTATCTTTACAACTTTTCTGTAAATCTAAAACTATTCTAATAAAAAGGTTATTTTTTTTTAAAGTTTACTTTTAAAGTCATATAGAGATTTCATTTGGAAAACCATCCCCCCATTTCTGTTAATATCAGTATATTTAAATTATTAGATTGAACTACTGAACTAGACATTTTCATATGTTACTAATGGTTAAATATTAGCAAGTTCATTTGGTTCAAGCTAGAATAGTTTGGGCCTACTTAAAGAGACTGTGTTACAAAGTTAAAAATAAATGTATTTTTCATTATTAGAAATAAAAAAATCAATTTTAATCCACTACACACATATACCTCTTCCCTGGCAAATTCTCTGCATGGTTATACTATGTTATGTATGATTTTGAGGTCAGTAAAGGGAGCTGTTACAAAGCATTTATTATTAAGAAAGGAGTAAAGAGTCTGAAACTATTGAAGTAAACAAAGCATTAATAAGCAAAAGAGATAGATTACAGCACAGTTTTTCTGTGGCACACCAAATTCCTACAGAGAAGAAAATAATTAAAAGAAAAAAGCAAAATATTTGTAACCCTTCCTTAATGACAGTCTTGTTTCTTTTCCACGGGCTGTTATTCACCATGAAGTTCTTTCACTGGTACATTAACCTCTGTGCAAAAATATGTTGTGAAAGAGGACATGAGGAAGAAAATTGCATGTTTTTGCAGAAGGCCCACAACATTTCTGAACATGTTCAGCTTCTGAAAAAAATTGTTAAGGGAAGACATTCGACAGCAGTGAGAAAAAAAAATTCTAGAAAAGCAATTTGTAGGTTCACTAAAAAAAAAATCACTTACTTGTGCACAAATCTGATGCATGACATGACCAAATTCATGGAAGTAAGTCCTCACTTCGTCGTGCCTCAGGAGAGAGGGACGACCTGCTGCTGGCTGTGAGAAGTTCACCACTAGGGCAGCCACAGACATCATCCGGCCCCCATCAGGGAGAAGGCAGCCAGGCTGGAGACCAAAGCAGGCGGCATGGTTGTATTTTCCTTCCCTGGGAACCAGAAACATACGTCAGTGAGACATGAAAACTCTTCTCTAGCAGTTAACACTGGCATGGCTTCTCTTGGTCATTAAGTCTTATCTGATACCAGAAGATGCTTTTAAACACTGAATTTATCTTTTAGAGAGTTAAGTCATTTTTGCTAAAATGGAAAAACTAAAACTAAACAAATAATAACCCCACTATCACTTTGTGTGAGTTACATCTCCAAGGTTTCGTGAGAATTAAGAATGTATACCACACCTAGTATACAGCTGAATGACCAATTTATTTTAATTAACTTAATGAACTCCAGCTTTTCTTTTTCAAAGACGGAGTCACTAAACACTACACAATGTTGAAGCAAATTTGAAATAAAAATGTAATTTGACTTACTAGGTAGTTTTTTCTTTAAAATTAGAATTGATAAAAAAAAACAAAACTAAATTCCAGACGATAAGATTTTTCCTATTATTTGAGGAAGGAAGAATCAGTAATCACGATGAAATGAGCTGCGTTTATAAATTAGACAGGCTTTTTTTAAAAAACAGAATGCTTTTAGTTAGCCTGGGAAAATGCATAAATTATACTATAAAGTAGTCTATTCTTAGACAATGTTCTATCAGTGATAGTCTCTCTAAAAGCAACTAGACTTCATTCTAGGAGTAGGTTTCCTTTTTTTTCTCTCTCAGCAGATTAATAGCATATTCAGGTTTGGAGTAGATTTTTTTCTAGTTTGCTTTGTTTTTATTTGCATACTTTTTCCTGTGTTACCTTTTCTCAGTGACTCTTATTACTCTTTTTCCCTTGCTATTCAAAAAAACCAAAAACAAAACCCTAGTCTTTTTCCAGCTTTCCATTAACATGTATAAAACTGGAAAGGGTGTTGCTCCAGTCTTTATTACAACAACAACATGCTGCATGCCGCACAATCTGCAAATCACTTTTCTTGAATCCACCAGAGAGATGAGGCTGAAGGGCAACCATCTAACCCACAATCTAAGACAGGTGCCTCCAAGGAGAGAAAGGAAGGAACCCCTCTCCCATTGCCTTTTTTTTTTTAACCTGGGGCAGACACTGAAGACATTAGTATGAAGAATTTTTAATGAATTGCTAAAGGCTGAGGGTGGCCCAGCTAAAATAGGGAGCCACTAGGAGATGTAGACAAGGGAAGGTTTGCAACCATTTGTAGGGTCTTCTCCATGGATCTCACTAGGTTCACACAAAAAAGACCGAGGGCAGAGTGAAAGCCCTGAGAAAGCATTAGTGGAGAAAAGGATTGGCTTCTGTGTAAGGCCACGAAGCACCGCCTAGATCCTCTTTTTCCCTCTCCTACAGAGCAAAAGCCTTAAACTTCTGGGGTAAGGGCAACAAACCCTGCTGTCCTTAGAGCACTGGCAAAAACCCACTGCTGTCAGGGAAAGGGAATAGGAAAAAAACGCTCTACCATTGGAGAAGGGTGAGAATATATGCTGGGGTCAGATCTCCAGCTGAGGGTGGGGCAGGACCACTGAACGCCCGACTCTTAAGACCCAAGGACACAAAGCCTACTCTGTGATTCAGGCTGAACCAGGTTAGTTAACAGGCATCCAGTAACAAATAATAGCAATCTACTGGTGGGAGAGAAGCAAGGACTTGAAAAGAGAACTGCTCTGAGGCACAGCACAAAGAAGGCGGAATAGGCACTGAGAAAAAACTCTCTGACAAATCAGCTCCTATCCTAAACATGGGATATGGGAATCAGAAGTTTGTAATATACTGAGGTTAACCATGGCAGCAATGGATCCCAAACCCAGATCAACTACTAAGTGAATCAACCCCCACACTAAAGGCCTAGTAAAAGTAAAAGTGTGACCATTTCCAGGCATAAAATTATTTATTTCAGTCTTTAGTATCCTATACAAGATGTCTGGGTTTCAGAAAAATTGGGAGATATATAAGGATACACGCAATAAAAAAAATGAATATACTGTTAAGAGGCAAAGCAAATAAGAAAATCAGATATGACAAAGACGTTGGAGTTATCAGATAGTATTTAAACTAAGCAAAATTAATATATTAAAGTGTCTGAAGGAAAAAGTGGATACCATGCAAGGAAAGAGATAATTTTGGTAGAGAGTTGGAAACTATAAGAAAGAAACAAATGAAAATGCTAGAAGTGAAAAACACATTAAAAGAGATGAAGAATGCTTTTGACAGGATCATTAGAAGACTTGAAACAGCCAAGACAGACTCACTAGACCAAAAGGGCCAATTGAAATCACCCTATCTAAAACACAAAAATTTAAAAAGGGTGAAAATAGGAGAATAGAGTACCAAGAGCTGTAGAGCAATATTGAATACTCTACCCTATGTGTAATGAGAATCTCAGACGGAGAATAGAGAAGGAACAGAAGAAATATTTGAAAAAAGAATGGCCAAGATTTTTCCAAAATTAATGACAACCAACCACAGATCCAAGAACCTAAAAGAACACTAAGGAAAATAAATACAAAACAAATAAAAAAACAATGGAAAAAGGACCTCATACACCTAAGCATTAAAATTGCTAAAAACAAGAGATGAAGAGAAGATCTTGAGGGCAGTCAGAAAGAAAAAAAAAAAAAACATTACATACAGAGGAACAAAATAAGAATTATAGCAGACTTCTTGCTAAAACCTATGCAAGTGATAAAGCCAGAATTCTGGTTTCAGAACCCACATTTTCAACCCCTGTACTAAGAACTACATGAGGGAAATATGGGAGAGAATCTTTTTTTTTAAAGAGACAGGGTCTCGCTCTGCCTCCCAGGCTGGAGTGCAGTGGTGCAATCGTGGCTTACTGCAGCCCCGAATTCCTAGGCGTAAGTGATTCTCCTGCCTCACCCTCCTGAGGAGTTGGGACTATAGGTGTGCGCCACCTGCTCAGCTAAGAGTTGAATCTTTTCTTTTCTTTTTTTAGACAGCATCTAGGTTTGTTGCCCAGCCTTGAGTGCAGGGCCTGATCATAGCTCACTGCAGCCTTGAACTCCTGGGCTTGAGAAATCCTTCCACCTCAGCCTCCCAAATTATAGGTGTGAGCCACAACTGGCCTGAGTAAAATCTTCAAATAGGTAGGAGTTGAATCCCTAAGGTCCCTTCCAACAAAGTGATCCTCAGTACCTTGGATAGAGGTCCAAGTAGAACTGTCCCAATACTTCTCCTGTTGCTTTATCCTTCACAGTGTAAAGTGTAACACTTTTATTCCAAACATGAGCATCTGCCACTTGCTCAAAAGAAAGTCCCAACAACTCCTGGTAGGTGTTCAGCAAGCCTTCAGTGACCACCTCAATTGGGAAATACTCCTTGAGGAACTCTTGGTCTACAGAGTACTTGAGTTCTTCTGTCCGAGTCATGTAGTAATGTAGATCCCATGCATTGATTTTGCCATCATATTCAAAACCTCTCTCTTCACATTCCTTTTTCTTCAAATTCAAAATAAACTCTCGTTCTGCTTCACCCAAGGGTTTTAATTTCTGGCTTAAATCATCTGTGAAGAGTAGGAAAAATTAATGATCTATGGCTGTTGGGAACAAGCACATTCACACAGACTACCAGGGTTTTACAATGGCGCTTCCTTTGTTATACTCAATACAGACAAATCCGGAGGGAAAGAGAGGGAGGAAAGCAAGCTCTATTATGAAAGCATGATTTTCTCCTCAAAGTGATCTGTTTTATGGTTTTTTCTTTTAGCATCACCACCAGGCCACAACTTCCCCACAGTATCAACAATGCTGAAGTTTATCTTAGAGAACTTTGACTCAAGAATGTTATAATTCAGCAATAGTGAACAAAGCAATAGTGAAACTAAACCCTTGTACATGATTATCCTTCCATGAGGTTAGTTAGGCTTCTCAGAAGGCCAGGGGAAACAAATCACATGCGACCTGTGGTCAGCATTATTTAGAAATTGCTCAACGCATCCGACAGTCATGGGTTTAGTTTCTCATTACCCCGTTCCTATGAAGAAGGCCTCTTTGGACACAGCAATTCCAGTTTTTAGCTGGAGAAATTTCTGGGTACCACAATTTATATACTGTGGTCAATTTTGGACTTTACTGTATTTGGGTAAATGAGTAAGCTCTTATGTATTTATTTTTCACAATTTGTTACATACATTAAGATAAAAATGTGCTTGGCTCTGCAAGAGACATGGCAGTTCAGGAGACAGCCCTGCAGCATGAGAGATGGAGGAAGCAGTGTGAAGAATGCTGTGAAGACAGAGGAGGTAACTCGTGGAGGATACAAAGAGATATAATTTCGATTAGGCCTACGAGAGAATATGTGAATATAGGTGGCAAGAGGACAATTTGCATAGGAATATGCCAATTTCAAATTAGAGGGAAAACTTTAAATGAATTACGTTAATCAGGTGGTTACTAAGGAAAAATTTCAGTATATACAGTTGCCACTGAAAGAAACATTCTCAACAAGCGTGTTAACTCTCTGAGCTGTCCTCTTGTATAATATGCATCAGACTGTAAGGCAATTACCTGTTCACATTTCTGCTGTTTCCACTAAGTGGAAAATCCACTGAGGAAAGGACCTTGTTTTATTTCTTTCTGTAGCCCTGCTATTTAGCATATTGCCTAATAGTTGTAATTTATGGAGCACCTATTATATACATGCCACATAAGATTCCAGAGTATGTGTGTGTGTATGTATGTGTATATATGTATACGTGTGTGTGTGTATATATATATATATATATAATAAGTCAAGGTATAGCCATTGAGGACACACTGGAGTACACTGTAAATCTAAGGCTGATTTTAACACATTATTATTTCCAACTTAATTAAGCTAATAAAATGATATTAAAGCAACAGACTAAATGCTTTGACAAGTTGTTGAAGGTAAATAAAGTTTGAAAGGAGCTAGCGAGGAAAATAAGAACAAAATAATACTTCGGTCAACTTTGATTATGGATGATTACAACAGAAATTAGTGTCTTTACCACAGCCAAATTATTCAACCATTTTCACTAAGATGAAAGACAAAACAGAGAGACTGTTGGAATCGTGACACCTAGACTCAGAGGGGGATAGGGAAGAGTACCAGTGATTAAATGTTATGGCCAGGAGATACAGGCTCAAGATGGCCAACTAGACACAGGTAGCATGTACCTCTTGCATAGAGAGGAACCACAATAGTAAGCACATTCTTACATTTTGAACAGACTGTCTAAGAGGCAACACTAGGATTCACCAGGGAAGTGACAGGAAGCACTAAAAGTGGGTAAGCAGAGTGTGTAGGGCAACTTGCCTAGCCAGGAGATGCTCTGTGATGTGGGGAAGCAATAAGAGAGGAGCCCCTATGGCTTCATTTACCAAGACAAGCTTTTAAAATCTTGGTTAAAAGAGAACCCCCTGACTAATGCAGGTCTTGGGCCATAAGGAGCTGTTTGGAGACTGTACAAAGACATGTCTCCAGAATGGTAACCTATGTGGAATTCCACAGGCATCCCAGCTTAGAGCAGGTTGTACTGGGCATCGTTCTAAGAAACTAGATACTGGGGAACCGTGGGTGCACCTGTAGCCACTGTATGAAGTTGAAGAGGGACAGAGGAGACCAGGCACTTCCATGCACCCCTTGGAAGGTCCCCACCACCCTGCTGTGTGCTGCTGTTAAGACTGAGATGTGAAAGGACAGTATTTTCCACCGTTTCTTACCCACATTGCTTGCCTGGGTGGG
Organism: Mirza zaza; assembly: GCA_008750895.1. NCBI lineage: Eukaryota > Metazoa > Chordata > Mammalia > Primates > Cheirogaleidae > Mirza > Mirza zaza. The sequence goes on along the minus strand of VSMD01108297.1, from coordinate 38,171 downwards.
ACCCAGCATTTCTAGTCCCAGGTCTAAGGTGCCATTTTGAGAGTTTGACACTGGGCTATGCCCTGCCCTACAGCTGAGGTTGGCCTGACGGGCTTGCAGCCCCTGCTTGGCTGGGGAGGGAAGGCAGGCATTCCATCACATATCTGGGACGGTGCCCACCATTCTGCAGCTGGATGCTGTGGGACCAAGTCCTGAGCAAATGGCACTCCCCACAGTTGCCTGCCAGCATATCCTTCCTGAGAAGAGACCCACCCTCTCTGGTCACAGATCCAAGGCATCAGTTTGGGAGCTTTAAGCTGGGCAGTGCTCCACCCTCAGGCTGAATTCAGGCTGACTCAGCAGCAGCCCTGCCAACCTGAGGAGGGACAGGGAAGCCCAAGCTCTCCTACATATACCTAGGCCAATTCCTACCACTCTGCTATGGGCTCCAGTGGAGACTAAGACACAAGAAGACTGCACTCCCCACAGTTTCTTGCCCATGCTGCTTGTCAGAAAGGGGTCCTGCCTTCTTTAATTGCAAACCTACAGTCGGCACCATTTTGAGAGATTAATGCTGGGCTGTGCCCCCTCCTTGGGCTGTGTTCAAGGTGAAGTGGCTGCAGCTGCCACTCGGCCAGGAAGGGATGGGGAGACCAAACTCTACTAAGCACACTTAGGACAATACCCACCACCCTGTAATAGGCAGCTGTGGGACTGAGGACTAGCTTGCCCAACCCGCTGCAGCTACCAGTAACACCAACACCGATCGTTTGGATCCTAGTGTATGGCTCCACCACTGCTACTGCCACCTCCCACATACAGACTGAAAGTACAGGGGTGAAAAATGATATTCCATGCAAATGGAAACCAAAAGTGAGCAGTAGTTACATCGGATAAAACAGAGTTTAAATCAAAAACAGTAAAAAAAAAAAAAAGACAAAGAAGGTCATTATGTAATGATAAAGGGATCAATCCAGCAACAGTATTTAACCATCCTAAACGTATAAGCACCAAATATCAGAGGACCCAGATTCACAAAATAAATATTATTAGACCTGAAGAAAGAGATAGACAACAATACAATAATAGCTGGGGACACCAACATCCCACTAACAGCACTAGATAGGTCAAGACAGAAAATAAAGAAACATTGGACTTAAATTGGACTTTAGACCAAATGAACCTAACAGATATTTATACAACATTCCACCCCCAAACTACAGAATATACATTCTTTTCATTAGCACGTGGAATATTCTTCAAGACAGACCACATTTTAGGCCACAAAACAATCTTAACAAATTTACAAAAATAGAAATCATACCAAGTATATTCTCAGACCACAGTGGAATAAACCTAGAAATCAATATGATGAGGAACTTCATAAACTATATACATAGGGAAATTAAACAACATGCTCCTGAAGGATCACTGGGTTAATGAAATAAAGGTGGAAATTAAAAAATATTTTTGAAACGAATGAAAATGAAAACACAACACATGAAAGCCCGTGGGCTACAGCAAAAGCAGTGCTAAAAGGGACATTTATATAACATTAAATACCTACATCAAAAAAGCAGAAAGATTACAAATTAACAACCTAACATCATACCTCAAGGAACTAGAACAACAAGAACAAACTGAAACCAAAGTTGGCAGAAGAAATGAAATAGTAAAGATTAGAGCAGAACTAAATAAAATAGAGACCGAGAAAACCAACAGATACGATCAACAAAACAAAAGGTTGGTTCTTTAAAAAGATAAACAAAAACAACAAACCACTAGTTAAACTAATCGAGGAAAGAAAAGATCCAAATAAACACTATCAGAAATAAACAAGGAGACATTACAGCTGATATTATAGAAATACAAAAGATCATCAGAGATTATCATAAACAACTATATGCTCACAAACTAGAAAACCTGGAGGAAATAGATGAATTTCTAAAAGCATACAACCTCCTGAGATTGAACTAAAAAGAAGCAGAACTCCTGAATAAACCAATAATTAGTGAGAATAAATAATACAAAATCTCCCAGAAACAAAAAAAGTTTAGGACATGATGGATTCATAGTTGATTTCTACAGACTGTAGGTAGGTGCCAAATCTACTAAAACTGTTCCAAAAAGGTTGAGAAGGAGGGAATCTTTCCTAACTCATTCTATGAAGCCAGTATCACCCTAATACCAAAGCCAGAAAAGGATGCAACAAAAAAAGATTACAGACCAATATCTCTGTTGAACATAGATGTAAATCCTCAACAAAATACTAGCAAACCAAATCCAATAGCACATCAAAAGGATAATTCACCACAATCAAGTGGGTTTCATTCCAGAGATACAGGGATGATTCAACACATGGAAGTTAATAAATGTGATTCATCACACAAACATAATTAAAAACAAAAACCATATGATCACCTCAACAGATGCAGAAAAGGCATTTGATAAAATCCAGCAACTGATAAAAACCTTTAAAAAACTTGGGACAAAAGGAATGTACCTCAAAATAACAGCCATATATGACAAACGCACAGCCAATATCATATTGAATGGGGAAAAGTTAAAAAAGCATTTCCCCTGAGAACTGGAACAAGACGAGTATGCCCACTTTCACCACTTCTATTTAACATAGTACTGGAAGTCAGAGACAGAGTAATCAGGCAAGAGAAAGAAATAAAGGGTATCAAAATTGGAGAAGAGGAAGTCAAATTATCTCTGTATGCTGATGGTATAATCTTATACCTAGAAAACCCTAACGACTCCTCCAAAAACTCCTAGATTTGATAAATAAATTAAGCAAAGTCTCTGGGTATAAAATCAACATACAAAAATCAATAGCATTTCTATACACAAACAACAACCAAGCTGAGAACCAAATCAAGAACTCAATCCCATTTACAATAGGTACAAAACAAACAAACAAACACCCCTAGGAATAAATTTAGCTGGCCAGTGGCTCAAGCCTGTAATCCTAGCTCTCTGGGAGGCCGAGGTGGGCGGATCATTTGAGCTCAGGAGTTCGAAACCAGCCTGAGCAAGAGCGAGACCCCATCTCTACTATAAATAGAAAGAAATTAATCGGCCAACTAAAATATATATAGAAAAAAATTAGCCGGGCATGGTGGCGCATGCCTGTAGTCCTAGCTACTTGGGAGGCTGAGGCAGCAGGATTGCTTGAGCCCAGGAGTTTGAGGTTGCTGTGAGCTAGGCTGACGCCACGGCACTCACTCTAGCCTGGGCAATGAAGTGAGACTCTGTCTCAAAAAAAAAAAAAAAATTTAACCAAAGAGGTGAAAAATCTCTACAAAGAGAACTATAAATCACTGATGAAAGAAATCATAGATGACACAAATAATTGGAAAAACATCCCATGCTAATGGATCAGAAGAATAAATATTGTTAAAAATGACCATATTGCCCAAAACAATCTATTGTTTTGGGCAATATTGGGCAATCTATTGTTTTGACTCAATTCGATTCCTATCAAAATACCAATGTCATTGTTCATGGAATTAGTAAAACAATTCTAAAATTCATACGTAACCAAAAATAGCCTGAATACCGACAGCAATCCTAACCCAAAGAACAAAACTGGAGATATCACATTACCTGACTTCAAATTATACTACAAAGCTACAGTAACCAAAACAGCACAGTGTTAGCATAAAAGCAAACACATAGATCAATGGAACAGAATACAGAACACAGAAATAAAACATATACCTACGACCAACTGATCTTTGACAAAGCAGACCAAAAAACACTGGGGAAAGGCCACTCTATTCAATAAATGGTGCTGGTAATACTGTATAGCCATATGCAGAAGAATGAAACTGGATCCCTATCTGTTACCATATACAAAAATTAACTCCAGATGGATTAAAGACTTAAATATAAGACCTGAAACAGTAAAAATCCTAGAAGAAAACCTAGCAAAAACTCTTCTGGACACTGGCCTAGACAAAGAATTTATAACTAAGATCCCAAAAGCAAATGCAATAAAAACAAAAATAGACAAATACTTAATTACACTAAAAAACTTCTGAACAGAAAAGGAAATAATCAGAAGAGTTAATAGACAACCTATAGAATGGGAGAAAAAATATTCACAAAATACATGTCCGACAAAGGACTAATATGCAGATTCTACAAAGAACTCAAACAAATCAGTAAGAAAAATGCCTCATTATAAAGTGGGCAAATGGGCAGGGTGCAGTGGCTCACACCTGTAATCCTAGCACTCTGGGAGGCCGAGGTGGGAGGATTGCTCAAGGTCAGGAGTTCGAAACCAGCCTGAACAAGAGTGAGACCCAGTCTCTACTATAAATAGAAAGAAATTAGCCAAACAACTAAAAATAGAAAAAAATTAGCTGGGCATGGTGGCACATGCCTGTAGTCCCAGCTACTCAGGAGACTGAGGTAGAAGGATTGCTTGAGCCCAGGAGTTTGAGGTTGCTGTGAGCTAGGCTGACACCATGGCACTCTAGCCCGGGGAAAGAGTGAGAGTCTGTCTCAAAAAAAAATAAAAAAATAAGGCCGGGCGCGGTGGCTCACGCCTGTAATCCTAGCACTCTGGGAGGCCGAGGCGGGCGGATTGCTCAAGGTCAGGAGTTCAAACCCAGCCTGAGCGAGACCCCATCTCTACTATAAAAATAGAAAGAAATTAATTGGCCAACTAATATATATATAAAAAAAAAATTAGCCGGGCATGGTGGCGCATGCCTGTAGTCCCGGCTACTCGGGAGGCTGAGGCAGCAGGATTGCTTGAGCTCAGGAGTTTGAGGTTGCTGTAAGCTAGGCTGACGCCACGGCACTCACTCTAGCCTGGGCAACAAAGCAAGACTCTGTCTCAAAAAAAACAAAACAAAATAAAATAAAAAAGTGGGCAAATGACATGAACAGGCATTTTTAAAAAGAAGATATACAAATGGCCAACAGACATATGAAAAAATGCTCAACATCACTAATCATAAAGGAAATGCAAATTACAACCACAATGAGATACTCTATTTTACTCCAATAAAAAATGGCCATTATTCCAGGTGTGGCACACACACAGATCCTAGCATTCTGGGAGGCCGAGGCGGGAGGATCGCTCAAGCTCAGGAGTTTGAAACCAGCCTGAGCAAGAGTGAGACCCCGTCTCTACTAAAAATAGAAAGAAATTAATTAGCCAACTAAAAATATATAAAAAAATTAGCTGCGCATGGTGGCGCATGCCTGTAGCCCCAGTTATTCGGGAGGCTGAGGCAGGAGGATCGCTTGAGCTCAGGAGTTTGAAGTTGCTGTGAGCTAGGCTAAAACCATGGCACTCCAGCCCGGGCAACAGAGTGAGACTCTGTGCCCCCCACCCCCCACAAAAAGGCCATTATTAAAAAGTCAAATACAATAGATATTGGCATCAATGTGGTGAAAAGTAAATAGATATTGGCATCAATGTGGTGAAAAGTAAATACTTATACATTGTTGGTGGGAATGTAAATTAGTATTATGCAATCTTTATGGAGATCAGTATGGAAATTTCTCAAAGAAATAAAAGTAGATCTACCATTTGATCCTGTAATTCCACAAGTGGATATGGACCCGAAGGAAAAGAAATCATATCAAAAAGATACCTGCACTCATATGTCTATCGCAGCACAATTCATATTCGCAAAAATATGGAATCAAACTAAGTGCCCATCAACTGTTGAGTGGATAAAGAAAATGTGGTGTATGTATATACCCCAGACTACTACTTAGCCATGAAAAAGAATGAAATGATGTCTTTTGCAGCAACCTGGATAGAACTAGAGACCATTATCCTAAGTGAAGTATCTCAGGAACAGAGAAATAAATGTTGCATGTTCTCACTTATAAGTGCGAGCTAAATTATGGTTATACAAAGGCATACAGAGTGGTATAATGGACATTGGGGACATAAGGGAGGAGGGTAAGGGGAGTGATGGATGAAAAAGTACCTATGGGATACAATGTACACTATTCATGTGATGGGTACACCAAAAGCCCTGATTTCACCATTATGCCATATATACATGTAATGGAATTCAACTTGTACCCCTTAGACCTATTAAAATAAAAAAAAAATTCTAACTGTTAAAATAAATAAATGAATGTCCTGGCCATAAGAATCATGGCTTTTAAATTTATGAAAAAATGTTTTTAAATGAATGTGAGTAGAGTTATTAGATAATATAATAGTTTTGATGTATATTATTTTATATCACTTTGTATATTAATAAGTGGTTTCTAGAGTATAAAATGTTTTTTTGTTTCTAAACTTTCTATTTTCACTTACATATTTGTCACCTTATTTCATACGAATCCATAAGTAGCAATGCTATGACAACCAAATACCTAGTGACAGTGAACAAAGCAAATGGGATAACACTCTCTGTTAGGACCCTAGATACCATATTAGGAATTAGTATAAAAATTCCAAACAAGAAACAAGATACAATGAAGCAAGGACTTCAATAGTAATATAAACAATTAGTACCCTCTAGAACCAAGCATATTACCTAACATATAGTAGACGATCAATACATTTCTCTTGAATGAATGAAAAACAGGATGTCTTCAAAGGCATATTAGGTTTTGAGGCCCTCTGTCAAGTAGATATGATACAGTAAAACAGTCACACAAAAAAAGAAATGGAAATCATACAAGTATTAAAAAAAAAAAAGAACAACTAACCTAGGAAGGCTGTCACATGGCTTGTGCTCTTTGCAGTGTTCATTTCAAGGACGAAGTCAGCATGTGTGTTATAGCCAAGTAGTTTGGCTACTTTGGCCCGAAGTGGGAGTAGCTGTTGCAGAATGACGGTGTTTTCCTAGTAATAAACACCATCAACAAAAACAAAGTTTAATTATTAATTTGACCTAAAGTACTAAAAAGAAGAGTTATTATATGTATTTTTAGGTTCATAAAATTGTCAAATATTTTTAGATCATCTTAACTTCTGTTTTCATTGCATTGTTAGATTCTTTTTAGTTCATGAACCAATATTATTCCTGAAATAATTTATGACTTTTTAAACCTCTGGAGAGAGCTATGAAGTCTCAGTAAAATTTGAGGTACTATAAACGTAGAGTGAAAATATGTTCTTAAGGACAATAGTGACTCCACATTTCTTCTCATTGATAAAAGTGCACCAAATACTGGTACTTAATTTTTGGGGGATGTTTTTATTGTGGTAAAATATACAAAAAATTTGCCATTTTAACTTCACATCCATTTGTATGACTATTATAAAAACAAAACCCCATTACGTATTGGGAGGATGTAGAGAAACTAGAGCCACTGTGCTTTGCTGATGGAAATGTGAAATGGGGCAGCTGCTGTAGAAAACGGTAATTTCTCAAAAAATTAAATACAGAATTTATCTATGTTTAATTTTTTTAGGAATTACCATATGATCCAGCAATTCAACTTCTCAGTGTATATACAAAAGAATTAAAAGCAGAGACTCAAAGAGGTATCTGTATATCCATGTTCACACATTATATACAACAGCCAGAAGATGGAAGCCACCCAAGTGCCCATGGATAGATGAACTGATAAACAAAATGTGATACACAGATACAATGCAAAAACAAATCCTTAAAAAGGAATGTAGGCTGAGTGCAGTGGCTCATGCCTAACACTTTGAGAGGCTGAGGCAGGAGGATCCCTTGAGGCTAGGAATTTGAGGTTGCAGTGAGCAGTGATAAGGCCACTGCACTCTAGAGCCTGAGAAACAGAGCAAGACGCTGTCTTAAAAAAAATTCTGACACATCCCACAACATGGATCAATCTTTAAGACAGTATGCTAAATGACATATATCATACACAAAAAGACAAATATATGATTCCACTTATAAGAGGCTCCTAGAATAGTCAAATTTAGTGTTTAATAGGCACAGAATTTCATTAATGTGGAAGACAAAAAAGCTCTGGAGATGGATGGTGGTGATGGTTACACAACAATATGAATACATTCACAATGTGAATATACTTAATGCCACATGCTATAGTTTGAATACCTCCACAAATTCTTATGTTGAACCTTAATTCATATTGTGATAGTACTAAGAGGCAGGGCCTTTTAGAAAGTAATTAAGTCATGAGGGCAGAGCCCCCATGAATGATTTAGTGCCCAAGAATAGGGGGCTGCTATAACAAAAATGAAAACTGTATTGGAATGGTGAGGATACAGACACCATAGGCTGGGAAGCTGGTGATCCTTATTATACTATGAATCACATTTGTGAAAACTGCTGCTTGCCATAACTTAGAAGGCAGGCCACATACCCACTGAGTCTTAGCTCTAGAGAAAATGTTTGGGAAAACTAACAATGTTGGTGTGTGTGTATTGGCATTTGTTTCTTTTATAAAAATTACACGAGAGAGATGAGCTCAGGTAAGAATTGGCCAGTTTGCAAAGATGGAAGGAAAAGAATAGTGCTAAGGGTGGTTTTGCCTGTGGTCCACAATCCAGGGTTTCAGATGCTTGGAAAATACAATTGCTCTGTACTCCAAACATTGGAGAAAAGACTGTCACTCAGAGTTATTGAACTGCAGAGATTAGTTTGAAAATGCTGCCTTCATCCTTATGCCTACTGTTTTAGAGAGCCTGAAAGCAGACTCTGTTAAATTGAGGAAGAGTGGGATGGAAAAAATATAGAAGGCAGCATATGTGATTTGGCAGGTTTATGAACTATGACCAAAAGTTACTTTAACATGCATCTGATTGGAAGCAAACAGATAAGAAATCTAAGTTTTTGAGGGAATTTATTACCAAAGATATCATAAATCTGGCCTATAAAAGCCTGTGATTATTTGATCCCTAAAACAACTTGCAGGCTTCAAACTGGCATCAGTAGGAATCTATACAAGCAGTAGGAATCTATCCCCCAAGATATGGTCATGGAGGATAACAGGTAAGAAAGAACTTCCTGCAGGCAAAACCAGAAGCCATACAGTACAATTGATAAAGAAATTCTTGCCAGAAAGCAGACTTAAATAAGTTCAATGGTCTAACCAAGTAACTTCATCCACATAAGAAATCCTCACAATTCCTGCCAAATAGTTTTTGAAAATTGCTATGGGCCTGATATATTTTCCATTCTTTCCTTTTCCAAAATGGACGTTTTTAGTGTGGTTATTCTGTTCCTATTCCATCATTAGGGGTATGTGTTAGAGGTGAGGGGCTGATAACTTGCCTTTCCTTTCATAGGTTACTAAATCATGAGAAGCTACAACTGGGGAGGACTGTGTATCACCCAGAAATCCTAGCCTTGCAGCTCAAGGCAATAACTGGTTGGGAACTGACAAATGGTAAATGGGTCCTATGTGTGGAAAAAAGGGTGCTCATGGTTACTTAGATAGTCAGAGAAGTGAGCTTCAGTGGAACTGCTTGACTCTGAGAATCCATTTCTAATTCTTCCTTTTTTCTTTTTCATAACAGAATCCCCTAAGCTATGCAAATGGCTGCCAACTAAAGACTACATTTCCCAGCCTCCCTTGTAGTTAGATGTGGTTATATGATGGAATTTGGACCTATGGGATGTGAATGGAGTTGATGCATAGCACTTTCAGGTCTTCTCCTTAAAGATGTTTCCTCTGAATTCTCTCTTCCCCCATTCCCAACAGGCTGGAAAATGGTCATTCCAAGGAATGAACTTGGAAGTCACTTGTTGAGGAAGGAGAGATGCCTTACCAGAACTGGACTGTTGACTTGGGAGAGAAATACAACTTCTAGTTTATTTAACCCTTTCTATTTTTATTAGAATAGCTTAGCCTGTGGCTCCACCAAGCAGGTTGCCAATGAACAATGAAAAAGCTGAAAGTCTTGTAGGTATGAGGAATTAGAGACACAATGCTCACACAAAGAGTAATACCAGTCTCTGAGTTGACTTCAACCCTAGTAAACAAAGCAAACCTTTTTCTCAAAACCTTCCACTAAAAACAAAAGAAAGACAAACATTTATGGTACCTCTTTGCACCTTGTATTAAAAGCCATTTCCATCCTTCTTCTGGTTTCAGGGACACAGCATTTCTTCATGACAGGAAAATAGTGTGGATATTTTAAGGTAATTTTATACTTGTCATCATCTGTCTTTTCTAAACTATCAATGAAATCATCAGGAAGAGCACCTGCAAAAAAATCATTTTCTCAAACATCAATTTTTCCACTTATTATTGGTTTATGTGGTATTGGCATGGTGCCTTCAAATAGCTCTAGAAATTTTATGGAGTAATTGAAATTCAAAAAAAAAATAATGAAAATCCTTATAATATCATTTTGATGGTGTTGGAATGGGGGTGGCAGTTAGAGGCCAGGTGGCTCAGGAGATGGTAATTCAAAATATGAATAGGCTTCAGTGCACTTGTGCAGATGGTGTTTTAATGGTGAACAGGCAAAATTAAGCCAATAAAGACCCAGGACAGAATACAAGACTAATTTAAGATACAATGTAGGGGACACTGCAAGGCAGAAAAAATTTTAAGGCACTGAAGGCCTTAAAACGGGAGGATGAAATCCGCTCTTGACTGTCTCTAGGAATTGTTTATACTCTTATTTACCTAAAATCTAATTTTGGCTGGTTTTGTTGTCTTCTCTGTAGAAGAGGTGGTGGGGTTAGGTACTGGAGCATATTTTTAAAGAATACTTTGAACTTTAGGTTTTATATCTGGAAAGTAAAGCAAACTGTTATGTGACATTATTTACCTGAATTACATAATTTAAACTAGAAAAATAAAATTTACCAAGTTCAGCCTTCGAAAATACAAGGAAGGTATCGTCTTCATTGAGGTTTTTGTTAAAGTCAATACACAGCTCACTCATTCTTTTCTTCATTGATTTGATTTCCTGAAACAAAGATAAAAATAAAGGACATTAACAATAAAAAGCAACTTTCATTTTTATTGCCATAAGTCATGTAAGTTTCACTTTTGTATGAAGATTGACTTCCCAACCCTCAGGAAGTACTTTCATAGAGATGTGCTTGGTAAATAGCTTTCTGCAGTCTTCTATGTCATGTCCATGTGTATCTGTGTAGCACTCACAGAAAGGCAAGCCTGGTGATGTGTTAGACATTAGTCGCAAATCTGAAGAACTAAATAAATTTAGGAGGTATAGTAAAAGCAGTATTTGGCACATAGCACACACACAAAAAATAGTTGCTCAGTGAATGAACAACTCTAGTAGCCCATTATCAATTTGCATACTACTTATATTTTCCAATTCAAAATATTAATTTAGCAATCAGTATCTGTCTGCAAAGTAAACCAAGAGATAAGAATTGAGTTATTAACTTCATGGTTGCTTTGGAAAAAAGCTGATGTCTTAGTTTTACAGAGCTTTTTTGAACAAAGATAATTTATAGACCCTATCATTTTCATAAAAAGTATTAGGTGGGAAACCAAAGGAAACAATAAGAGGGAAACCACAAGAAAAAACATGAAATTATTAATCTGTCCCATTCTTCTAACAATGCTAGATGACGAAATTTACTTTAACCATACTGGTTCTCAAAGTGTGGCCGTGGGAACCTGTTAGAAATACAAATTCTTAGGATTCCACACTAAACCTACTAAAGTGCAAACTCTTGGGAGTTGAGCCCTATGATCAGAGTTTTAACAAGCCCTTCAGGTACTTCTGATGCACACTAAACTTGAGACTACTGACTTCACACACACTGTTTAGTGTTGTCTTCAGATGCTTTGGTTTTCTCCCCAACCCCTTCCCCTACTCTACAGCACCTACGTAGTTCAGATAGGACCTGACCCTGTCTGTAGCTCTAGGTACGTGACTGGTATACCAGCTGGGTAATCATTCCATCCCCACTGCCCTAGTGACTGGTTCATATACCCCAGGCCTGGTAATCCCGACTAAAAGGGGATTCAAGATTAACTACGGGGCTGTGCATGGTAGCTCATGCCTACAATCCTAGAACTCTGCAAGGCCAAGGTGGGAGGATCACTTGAGGTCAGGAGTTCCAGACGAGCCTGAGCAAGAGTGAGACCCATCTCTACCAAAAATAGAAAGAAAAAAAATTAGCCAGGCAATTAAAAATAGAAAAAATTAGCTGGCAGTGGTGGTGCATGCCTGAATTCCCAGCTACTTGGGAGGCTTAGGCAGGAGGACCGCTTGAGCCCAGGAGTTTGAGGTTGCTGTGGGCTAAGCTGACACCGCAGCACCCTAGCCTGGGCAGCAGAGCAAGACTCTGTTTCAAAAAAAAAAGAAGAAAAAAAGGATTAACTACGGTATCACTCTAGGCCTTTAAGATATAAAGGGAGGTCTCATGGGGGCTTCTCTATGTCCTTCTGGATGGTGGTGTTTTAGATTTAGTCACTTTAGTAATGAAAGGAAGCCAGCCTTTAGATAACATTTACACCGAAGACAACAGAATAGAGAAAAATAAGGTGGCCAAAGACACCACTGTACATCTAGATCATACTAACCCATTAAGCCCACCTACCCTGGGCCTTCCAATTATACAAACCAATAAATCTCTATTGTTTAAACAGGGTTTTGTTAGGGGCAACCAAACACATCTTAACCATTTAGGTTATTAAGTATGAAATGTCTGATTTCCTTAAGTACTAAGTTTGACAGTTGACAGTCCAAAACCAAATATTTACCAAAAATGCTAATGGTGTCTGTTTGGTATTGTAGTGCTGGTATTATCTACTACAGCTTCATGAAACCTGGTCAGTCGATTACAGCAGATGTCTGCTGCAACCAAATGGATGAAATGATGAGAGGATGCTTGTGATTAAAGAGCTGAGATTGGTCAATAGAGACAGGCCAATCCTCTTGCAAGGCAAAACTCAACCACATGTTGCACAAACAACTCTGTTCAAACTACAGCAGCTGGACTTGGAAACTCTCTGTCATCCACCATATTCATAAGACCTTGCACCAACTGACTACAACTTCTTCCAGGCTTCAGACCACTTTTTTTTTTTTTTTTGCCCCTCCCCTGGACCACTTCTTACAAGGAAAAATATTCAATTCTCAACAAGATGTTGAAAACGCCTTTTGTAATTTCATCACTACTCGTTCTCCAGGCTTCTTTCCTGCTGCCATAAACAAGCTACAGTTAAGATGGCAAAACTGTGTCAATAGTTTAGGCACATACTTTGATTAATTATACTGTGTCTTGTTTGAGATATAATAAACTACACTTTTGATTTGAAATTGGACATTTCATATTTAATGACCTAAATAATACAATGTTTATGGCCCCAAACTGAGCTGAGGACTGACCAGGAAGACAAACGGTCAGGTAAGTGAGATTAGTCACATTGTTCCTTTAACTAGGATGGAGAGGATACAAGGTTATCAAAGGGCATTTAGATGGCAGAAAGGACTCCTTATTTCAGTGGTGCCTTCAGTTGTATCTACCATGCTGACATCACTTGATTTGGATTTCTTTCAAACTTATTTCCAGTTCTGCTGGCTAGAAGAATGACCTAGAAATAAATCATGGATTACATTTCCTGTCCAAGAAGAAAGAGGTTAACTCTGCAGCCAAGTTTATTTCTGAATCTGGAAGACCTTACCGGCATTAGACAAAAGAAAACATTTTAGAGGCCCTATTCAGCAGTTGATCTCTCTTCTTTTAAGGGGCATGTATTAATCATAGGATGTTCCATTCCAAAGTGCTGGTTTTAAAACTCTCCATCAATAAGGATCTTATTTCCCAGCATCCTATCTTGTATGACCAACGGAGTAGAATACAAATCAACTATTAGAACCCGAAACCACCTTCTAAAGAATGTAAAATAGATCAGGGAAAATAAGACCAACACACATGAAACAAAACTTGGAAGGGAGTAAAGAATGATTATGAGATTATAGGAATTATAGAATTTAAGACCATTGGATGTAAAATACATTGTAAATGGATTTTTATTTGTATTATGGGTTATTTTATTACAACCCATCTGTTTCCTTATTTCCTAGTTTTTGTTGTACAGGTTGAGTATCCTTTATCTGAAATGCTTGGGAGCAAAAGTGTTTCAGATTTTGGAATTTTGCATTTTGGAATATTTGCACTATTATCGGTCAAACGTGCCTAATCTAAAAAACTGAAATGCTCCAATGAGCATTACCTCTGAGCATGACCACTGAGCGTCATGTCAGCACTCAAAAAGTTTCCAATTTTGGAGCATTTAGAATTTTGGACTTTTGGATTAGGGATACTGAACCTGTATTTTGTTTTATTTATTCATTTTCCCCCCAATAAAAAAAGGAAACATAAACTCACATTCTGTACTTGTTCTGGAAGATGGAGCCCATTTCTTTTTCCCATTTTAACTGACTTTTCCAAGTATCGCCTGGCTTCAGGCTTTATCTTCCCCAGATCACAGGTTTCCTGAAATTAAAAAGCGTGACAACCATTTCGGCTGTAGCAGTGCATGGGTAAATTATAAACTATGAGGGCCACAGCAAATTTATTCACCCTCTCTTTTTGGGCTATGAAGCACATAGTTGATTATGAAGCAGGCCATTTTGAAGACCTCATTTCTGTTATGCTTTCGTGAGCTTCTCCTCATTTACAACAGAAAAATTAAATAAATAAAAAGCTAACCAGAATTTCCTTGCCTTGCATCAGAATCAAGGGTGCTTGTACCACTTGAAAGTGTGATAATAGAAGCATTTGCATAATCTCATTCTGAACATTCTTTATGACTGAGTGGTTTTTTTCACAGAACATATTTCTTATCACAAATCACCTGGATTTAATTTTCTATCATTTGTTAACCTGGTTCCACTTGAGAGGCAGGAATAGAAATAACGGGTAATTTCTACAAAAATGCAGAGTGGGACATTTCTGCCAATATACCAAACAAAGACAGCTGGATAAAACCCCAGCAAAAGGCTTTCAACACTCCAAAAATGCCTTACTGTCATTTGCCAAGAGAGATCAAGGGACTACAGCTAGCTGCCTATGAACAAGTATCTGGGGAAAATGAGTCAGCACTGCACAAAGAGGAGGAAAGCTGAACAGTAAATTTGAATCTGTATGCAGCAGCACAAGCAACACTCATTCAAAAGAACAGAGGGCCCTGGAGGGGAACGGAAAATTCCCCCAGCCATAGCACAGTAATAAAAACACCAGGTGTTTCTCCAAAAACAGGTAGCAGAATACACTTGGCACATCTAGATGGCTGGTCAGTTAGTGGTCCCTAGGAAGAAATGGACTCCAGACAGATTCAGCAGGTGTAATGGATTCAGGCTCATTGAGGGTCAATGAGGGACCTCTGTCTCTAGTGCCTTACAGAGTTCCATCAGTTGGACATTCTCTCCATGAAAGACCTGGACTGTCTATCCTGAGCATTCCTAATTATATCTGTAAAAGGATGATGTTTAGCTTTAGAGACTGCATTTTAGATTGTTGGGGCTAGCCTTGTGCCACAATCATTCTATAATTTTCTACATTTTGTTGCAGCAGGTAAACCAAGTTATATTTGAACTGGGGGTATCACTTAATATGGCAAACTATATGTCACCTTGTCTACCAAGAAATAATTTTGTGTCACAGTATTAAAGCACTTGTTGTGCATACATTACTCACAGTTTCCTCTGAGTTTATCCTCAGTGGAGGCAGAGAACAGTTACACTTCTTTTTCCATAATAACCTCCTTTTGTGTCCCTGGAGAATGTGTAAGTGTGCTGGCATGACTGGAGTTGGAACCCTCTCTAGCTGGTGTTGGTGCATACTGGGATTCCAGCAGCAGGTGTCTGTAATGGGAAGAAACCCAGAATGGCCAGGGAGATGACTGAGCTATGTGCTGGCTCACTCAGGGATGGCCAGCAGTTCATATCACAGTGTTCATGCAGATGTGATTAACTTGGGTTGATCTGGGCTGGCTTTAATAGCACACTAGGAAATCTGTCCTGAAGTGTGAGGCACAGCAACAGGAGTCTCTAGACAGTGCAATACTGCAAGTTGTAGGGCTGGGGAGAATCCAGGCAGTAGCTATGGGTAGTTGGGTATGGGAAAGGGTACATGGTGAGAAGGGCCTGGCAAGAACTGGGTAAGTCATTAAAAATCCAGGCAGGCAGGATGAGATCCAGAGCAGAGGGCCATCCCAGCAGGGAAATAAGCTGGCTGGATGCTTGAGTGCCTGGGCCACATCTGGCCCTGAGCTTAGGACATAGGCTTATCACAAACCTCACCACCAGCTGATATAGGCAGAATTCATATTCTATGGCTATACTTAATCAGGATGGCCTCTCATACTTGTTATATTTGCAGGTAGCAAGGCCACTATTTCAGAAAGCCTGGAAGTATATTCAGAATAGTAAACTCAAAATTAATGATCTAGATTAGAATTAAAAGTATTTAAGTATTTACTCCCAAATAGGTAACACAGGTGCAAACAGGCAGAAGGATATGCTGAAAAAAATCAGCCCTGAATTAGAGCTAATTGGAATATGAGTAATTAACTGTATTGAAATATTTAACTTACTATAAAAATAACACTTAAAATTCTGACTCAATTATAACCAGGCGCCCCTTGCCAGTCAGACTCTGAGGCTTGGGGAAATCTCTGGAGGTCTCTGGTAGGAGTAAGGTGCTTCTGAAATGTGCTTCTTAAGCACATTCCTGTTCCAGAGCCGATCATAATAATATTCTCCCTTATAATCCCCAAGCAAGGTCAGAATTACCGCCCAAGGATTTTCTAAGAAGGAATCAGCCAACACTTCTAGGCTGTTCTGCTATAACTGCACCTTCCTTCCTGAACAAGAATTCCTCCTCTTGAATTTGAACCAGGCCACAGGCATCTTTGGGTGAAGTTTCTCCTTTATAAAAGGTAGAGGGCTAAAGTGCTCAGAAGTAATTTTTAAATTTATATGATTTGACAGCAGGAGCCCTAATTTTAATTTCTGTGATGAAAAGATTTAGTTTCCTCCTAATTTCCTCCTATAACAAAGAGCTGTTATATAAATGCATATATATACAATACACTCCGTCTCTCACAGATATGCTTATATATTCATTTCATAGATAAAAAAAAACTGAGGTTAAATGATCTTTCCAAGATCACACCACTATCTAATGGTAAAAATGGCAAAGAAATAAGTTCTTCAAATTCTTAGTTTCATGCTTTTCCCAATGTGCCATACTTCTGTAATACCATCCTGAATTCATTATCATTCTTTAAAATTTCATAATAAAGAATGAGAAATTTTCTTAATTTCTCCTAAATCTTCCCCACCTTCTGTCCCATGACTTTGGTCTTTTCTTTAAAAGATCTTGGTATTTCCAGTTTCTAAAATATGTAAATAAAAAATTATTTCAGTGGGATTTTCTGTATTGTGCATGCTGTGTAAACACACTAGAAATTACAATGTTGTTAGAAGAACTCTGAAGATTTAGTATATTCCTCTGAATATTATTTTAAAAATGAATTCATGAATTTGCTAAGGAATTATAATTGGACAACCGAGTATATTATTGTAGCCTATTTCAAAAACCAAAATAGAGAAATAACTAAGTATGTGATATTTGTAGTTCAGTTCCCTTTTCTTCTGTCCCCTCTCCCCACCAAATCCATGACCTTTACTGTTAGGTTTCCATCCTACTCCTGTGAAAAAGACACCGTTAGGCAGCTGCCTGCATCCCTGGCTAGAGGGATGCACAAAGGCCTGTTTGCTGCCAACTGATTCAATGCCTTCACAAGATTCACTGCTTTTGTGGGAGCCACAGTGTGAGGTGGGGCTCTAAGCTGCATGAAGACATATTTTGTGACTAATCAGGGCTAGTTCCGTTCACTCAACATACGTTTACAGAGCTCCTATTTATGCCAGGCACTAAGAAAATGAAGATAAATATTCTTGAGGAGCTTTAAGTCAGATGGAAGGGAAAAAAGGATCTGTTGATAAACAATGTCAATATCACATAGTATGTGGAAAAAAACAGGTAACTACTTGGACAAGAGAAGGGCACAATAGGGGCACCTGGCCGATGGGGAAAACTAAGCACAGGTAGTTGCCACTTTATATCTGGATGCCAGGCTCGACAAAGTTACCAGTTTTAGCAGTACTGATTATGACCAATGACTAGACTTACAAATTTCAAAATCAAGAAGGCACGGTAAATAAAGGGAATTAATTGTAAATGAATTTTGGACACAGTTATTTTGTTCATTTTGTATTTTTTTTTTTTTCTTTTTTGGTCATAGTTTTAAGGCACTGGCTTTTATATTTTAATCTAGCACTGGGTCTCCATGGCTGGTCAAGTAGGAGAGATCACATAATGCTTAAAATCATCTATATTTAATCCTATAACCTATTCATTTGTACTGCAACATTAAAACTTTCTTGTTTAAATCACTAATGGGCTAAAATGAATTGGCAAGACCAAAGCCTGCAGCTCTGAAAAAATATAAACAATATTACAATAGATCACTGTATTTCTCAAATTTAGCTTGCATGATCCAGCCTCTGTTTCAGTAAAGAATTCCTCTTGTGCATTTCTTAGCAGGCCACTGGAATAAAATATGCCTGATTGTTTTGACATGAAGATACTATATTTTTCTCACCAAAATGGTTAGAAATATGAGGTATAAAACCTTATTTGATCTTTGCTGACTTTTTAGCCAACAACTGAGCAGCCTTTGTCAGGAATGGCAAATACCAAGACCTGTGGCCATAATTGCTGGTTTTTGACTCCTGTCCATTTTTTAACTAAAGGCATAAGAAAATCCTTATTTTCATCGCTTTTTCTTTTTTCTTTTGGTGGAATTAAGAATACATTTAATGTTAAATTTTTATGCAATAATTGATATCTGCAAATGAATATAACTTTATATAAGTTATGAGGACAAATTAAACCCATCTTATCTTAACTTATAAGATAGGAATGCAACAACACTGTTGCATTTACTTGTGCAACGGGTAACCTGTGCAAAAGATAACTACTGTCTTGAATTTTGTGATAATTTTTTCCAGTTTTACCATTTATGTATATATTTAGTTTTGCTTCTTTTTGAACTTTATAAAATGATACCATGTTGTATTCAGTATTCTGCAATTTCTTTCTTTCACTTCAGCCATATTGTTCCATGTTGTTATTTATTTCAATGCTACAAAATAGTCCATTGCATAAATGTACCTCAATTTATTAATCCATTTTCTTGCTGATGGGAATCTGAGTTGTTTCAGTGCTTTGCTACAGTAATATTCCTACGAACATTTGTACAATTTTACCTGGCACATATGCAAAAGTATCTCTAGGTAAACACTGATATGGGGGTGGGGAGGGAATGTGCTAGGTTGTAGAGAATGTAAGATCCAATTTTTAAGTTTTTCTCCAACTAAGTTATTATTTTTAATCCATTGCACTCTTATTAGCAGTGCACAAACATTCCCATTGATCCACATCTACAAAGATACTTGGTGTCGTTGTATTTCTTAATTTTTGCCAATCCTATAAGTGAAAAATGATAACTTACTGTAGTGTTCATTTGCATTTCTCTGATTACTAATAAGGTTGAACATCTTTTCATATGTTTAATTGGCATTTGTACTTCTGAAATACCTCTTCATGTTGTCTGCTCATTTTTCTATTGGGATGTTTCTTTGTTATTGATCATAGTTGTTCTTTTTTTTTTTTTTAGACAGAGTCTCACTTTGTTGCCCAGGGTAGAGTGAGTGCCGTGACGTCAGCCAAGCTCACAGCAACCTCAAACCCCTGAGCTCAAGCAATCCTACTGCCTCAGCCTCCCAAGTAGCTGGGACTATAGGCATGAGCCACCATGCCTGGCTAATTTTTTCTCTATATATTAGGTGGTCAATTAATTTCTTTCTAGTTGTAGTAGAGATGGGGGTCTCGCTCTTGCTCAGGCTGGTTTCGAACTCCTGACCTCAAGCAATCTGCCTGCCTCAGCCTCCCAGAGTGCTAGGATTACAGGCGTGAGCCACTGCGCCTGGCCGATCATAGTTGTTCTTTATATCTCTTAGAATGCTTTGCTAGTTTAATGTTTTGCAAATTTCTTTTCTCAGTATTTGTCTTTTCACTTTCCCTATGATTATAAGTTCTTTATTTTAATGTAATCAAGTTTATTAGATACAGATCTCATGCTTAGCACTTTTAATGTCTTAAGAAATATATTCCTGACCAGATGTCATAAAAATATCTTCCTATATAAACTTCGAGATACAATAGCCTTTTAAGACTTTACTCCATTAGCAATTCTTTTTCAGTTTGGCTGTGAGGAAGAGAGTCAACTTTTATTTTTTCCCCACATAGATAACTCATGTCCCAGCACTAACTTCTGAAGGCCTATTTTCTGGATTTACCACTAACTGGTTTCTCACTTTAGTTTCATGAATATTTACTGAAAGCTTACTTTTTTCCAGGCACTCTGCAGAGGTATAAAATAGAACCAAACATAATACCTCCTACCTTCCTTGAAATTTTTTTTTTTTTTTTTTTGAGATTGGGTATCTCTATGTTGCCCTCACTAGAATGCAGTGGGGCATGATCATAGCTCACAGCAACCTCAAACTTCCCAAACTCCTGGTCTCAAGGGATCCTCTTGCCTCAGCCTCCCAAGTAGCTGAGACTACAGGTGTGTGCCACAATGTCCAGCTAATTTTTTCTATTTTTTGTAGAGATGGGGGGGGGTCTCACTCCTGCTCAGGTTGGTCTCTAACACCCGACCTCAAGCGATCCTCCCACCCCGGCCTTCCAAACTGTTAGGATTACAGGCATGAGCCACTGTGCCCGGCCTCTTCAGGGGTTTAACAGTGAGTCTACATTGTTTCTGGCAAGCATTTACCAACCAGTTCTTTGGCTCCTGGAAAGTTACTGTTTCTAAGCTTCAGTTTCTTCAACCTCACAAGACTGGTATAAAGGTTAAACTGGATAGTCTTACTGCTATACAAATGTAAAGCAGTGTTACTAGCCATACATTGGGAGGGTGGGAGGGAGAGAGGGAAGAAGAAAGACCACAGCACACTGGTCAGTCTGACACTCTACCATAATTTCTTCCATCCATTTAGACAACAAATTATTTATTTTGGAGGTTTTGAAACATGACTGCAAACTAACTGATACTTCTCAAACTGAGATGTGGTATTCCTTGCACCTGGGCTGAGCACAGTGACTGGGCAACTGATACAGTATGGCATGATGTTTTGTGACTTCTGAGACGGGTCATAAAATGCAAAGCACTTTCTGTGTGGTTAGCTGGAATACTCATGTTGGAGCCCTGAGCTTCATGAAAGAAGTACTACCACTCTGATATTAACATGCTGCCAGGAAGTCTAAATTAATTCAAATAAAGAGACTACATGGAGATGCCCTATGCTTGGACTGAATTGTATTCCCTCAAAATTCTTTCGTTGAAGCCCTAACCGCAATGTGACTGTATGTGGAGATAGGTTTGGGGAGATGATTAGGTTAAATAAGGTTAGAAGGGTGGAGTCCTAATGGCCTTGTAAGTATAAGAGGAGAGTTTTCTCTCTTTTCCCCTTTCCCCAATCTCTCTCTCCACACACACACATTGAGGAAAGAACATGTGGAGCAGGGAGGGCACCATTTGCAAGCCAGGAAGAGCTCTCTCACCAGAACCCAACCATGCTGGCACTCTGATCTCGAACTTCCAGCCTCTAGAACTAGGAAAAAATTAATTTCTGTTGTTTAAGCCACTCAATGTATGGTATTTTGTTATGGCGGCCTGGTCTAAGAAAGCCTGAGATTGAACAAAGAAGGAGAAATATCTGGTTAGCTCCTACCTGCTTCAATCCCAGCCACCACTGCCTGAAACATGTGAGACCCCAAGTCAGAACTGTCCAACTGATTCTTTCCTGAATTCCTGATTCACAGAAACTGTGAGAGAAAAGAAAAGGGTTGTTGCTGTTTTCTTGTCACTAAGTTTTGGGGTAATATGTATCAACAGATGTAAGGAACACCTATTGAGCACAGATTTGCACAAAGAATTATGAAAAGCAAAGTCACATTTATGTTTATTTCTTTTTTCTTGTTTTTTTTAATCTCCTGTATGTGCAGATGCAGACATTATTATTAATTAACCCTAATAAATAAAAGTAAAAAATGAAACAAGAGCTAAAATAACATTTTATATCCAAATTTGGATATTATCATATTTGATTACTGTCTACACTAGTAGTATCTTGGGAATTTAATATTATTTGGAGGACCCTCATTTTAGTAGAGCATACTTGAAATTGCTGACTTCATATACATTTAAGATTCTATTTATTCAGCTTAATGAAGGCTTTGTGTTAATCATGGTTGTCCTATTTCACTTACAGTATTACAGAGAAAATAATAAAACATTTGGATTATATCTAATTTTGTCCCTTATGTATGAATGTGATGAGGTTTACCATTTATTAAAATGTTCAACTCTGACAGAAAACTAATACTGATAATTCTAGATTTTTAAAAATATTGTCTAAATATACATAACTATTTGTTGAGGAAGCTGTTTAACGGTAACTAAATTTACCTAATAAGCTTCAGTGTAAGAACACAATGGTTATTTTTTATTATTCTGATGTAGCCTTAACAGACATGCAGAAGCTCCTAAAAATATTTACATGATAATCCATATGTTATGAGAGTAATTATTACATTGGAAAGAGGAAAATTATGGAACCAAATCTGACACTACCTTAAATTGTTAAAATAAAGCCCTGAAATAAACCAGCTCTAACAAATACATAAATCTGATGAAGGTATTGTTGTCTAAGAAGTCACTATGGCATGCTAGTCTATAGGTAGCAATTTGTTCCCAAATTTTGGTGTAAGTGCCAAATCCATACAGAATTTAAATGTATTATATGACAAGGAAATCTGAAATGACAAACCTTCTATATCTTGGTAATATTCATAAGAATTAGAGGTGGAATAGCAACAAAAATATTATTCCAAATGAGAACTTAAAAATCATGATGAAAACAGGGTTGATAAAAGAAAATTAGAAATTCTACAAAATATTCTAAAATCCATAAAAAATATAGAGCTAGAAAAAAAATTATATAATTTGAGGATGAAATAAAACTAGAATGCTATAAAAGCCATGATTCAAATCACTTAGAATAGCAGTAGTCAAAAGGAGAAAAGAGAATAATTTAGTTAGCGAAGAATAATCATAAAGTTGTTTTCATTTATATTACTTTTATAGTGCCAAAGATGAACTATTATGAATCACACAGATGATTATCAATTACAGGGTAAAAATACTCATCTGACGTGAGAAAAAAACAGCATGTACATCTTACATATCCAAATAAAGTCTTGATTACATATTCGATAATGAGTTACAAATTAAAAAGCTGTTTTATTCAAAATGTTTTATTTCAACTCATCATAATTTGCTAAAAATTGTTGAGATTTTGCAGAAAGAAACATGCAAAATTAAACAAAAAATGCCTTAAGATTATAAAACACTGGTATTTTTCCAAACAAATTGCTGAGGTGTCATGAAAATAAAAATGGAAAAGCAAGGGCATAATGAAACTGCTAGGAGACAAATCAACATTGGTGATGAAAAGATAAAGGCATTCAAGACAGACCCACCTAGAATATTCATCATCCATAATTTCTGTGAGTTCTGAAAAATGTAAGGGTGACAGACAGGAATGACCGTGACATACAGACAGCATCAACAGTAAGTCATCGATATTGGGCCAAAATCACAAATATTTACAGATAAGTCAATTCCATTTGTTTCTAATTGATTTGGTCTAATATAAACCCTTGTAGTATTTTGAAAATTCAAAGAGGTTTTTACATTGAACCACCAAGTTCATGATGTTGTTAGAAAGCCTTAGATTCTCAGATGTTCACTCTTTTACACTTGGGTCTTTAATTTCAAATGAATGGAATTAGCAACTCAACATAAATCTCAATGATATAATAACATTATATAGCACTATGTGCTACCTATTATTGTAATCACTGGAAACACAGGAAAATTCAAATGCTTTTTATTCCTGTCAAAGGTTCTTACTTTTTTGTTGTAGGGTTTTTGTTTTTTTTTTTTCCTTTAAAGGGATTTGTAACACTATTTACCTGTAAACGAACAATTCTCTGAAATATATCTCCTCTCATGCTCATCTCAATATCAAAACGAGAAAGTCTTTTGTCTGCTTCTGTGCTTGCGGCTCGCACTTCTCTGTCAGAAGATACGTGCTGAGGAAAGTCTAGCATGGTTCTTTCCACTGTTGATAGAAAAAAAACTATTAATACTACAGGACTTGGCAAATCAGCATTAAACCAAATACTTCCTACCTAGATGAATGATTATACCAATATAAGGCTTTCGTTTTATGCTTTCTGCAAAGGTTCCTAAGGCTACGATGAAAACAGCATCTTGGCTGTTACCGCTGACATCATTACGAACAATAACGATGTGCACTGAGCACTTATCAAAGTACGTTGAGGGTGTAATTTATTAACTGGCAATGGAGGGAGATAAAGACCTGGTTCCTATACTGAGGCATCTTACAATCTGGGATGGGGAAAAAACGTACATAAAAAGATAAAGAACAGTACAGGACAGAGTATACCAGTTGTTAAATTAACGTGATACTGTCCTAACTCAGAGGCTGTAGCTACCATGGGCAAAGGCTCTAGGTAATGTGTATGGAGAAGGCTGGACTATGAGGAGGTAGAAGAGTAGAGAATGCAAGCACAGGGACAGGCAGAGACAGGATGGCCAAGAAACACGCAGACCAATTTAGTGGGAGGGGTTTGTTTAGAACTTTTAAACTTTTACTACAGACTCAATACAGAATATAATCAAAGTTATGGACCCCACCTCGAAGGCACACAAGCATATAAACATTAAAAATTCCATATAATTTCAGAGGATTCCTGGTCAACTAAGTGGATACGTTCAGTAAATAGCTAGATATTGGGGATATTCCTGTAAAATGATGATGGTAATTTAGTCTGCTTTAATCTTCACATATTAAAGTGGGTTTCTGGGTTTTTCATATGTCTGCATTTTGACTTTAATTAGAAAAAATCTTCGATGTCAGTGAAATAACCAATACCATAGAAAAAAAATGTATATGGTTTACAGTGATGGCTGTGGCTATGCTGTGACAATAAATAGATTTTAAGTTTATTATCTTTAGTATATTGAAGCTGGTATATATAGGTAAAGTTTACACATGTGATAAATAGTAGACAGTAGGGCTACCCTTTACACACCAAGAAACTGTACAGTTAAACAAGCTGCCTTGGCCGGGTGTGGTGGCTCACGCCTGTAATCTTAGCACTCTGGGAGGATTACTCAAGGTCAGGAGTTCGAAACCAGCCTGAGCAAGAGTGAGACCCTCTCTCTACTAAAAATAGAAACAAATTAATTGGCCAACTAAAAATATATATAGAAAAAATTAGCCGGGCATGGTGGCGCATGCTTGTAGTCCCAGCTACTTGGGAGACAGAGGCAGCAGGATTGCTTGAGCCCAGGAGTTTGAGGTTGATGTGAGCTAGGCTGATGCCATGGCACTCTAGCCTAGGGCAACAGAGTGAGACTGTGTCTCAAAAAACCAAAAAAAAACCAAGCTGCCTTATTCATATCAGTCTTCTTAAAATATTGCTACAAATAAAGCTGTTTAAAAATACCTGCCACAAATATTAGAATAAATCCATATGGTATGTTTTTTAAAGATTCAATTATATGATTATGCTTTTAGGATTTAATATATAATGTTATATGGGTTGGTCAAGGGAAGAATGGAACAGGAAGATTTAAAATTTAATACATAAAGCACTTATTTAAGTGATATAGTTAACTGTGTAGATGCAATTTCTGCTTATTAATACTTTTTAAAATTAGCTCAAAAAGATATGATGAAGGAATCAAAATTGCTCAAGAATTTAAATAAAATAAAATGTATGAGCCTAAAATTGGAATTAAACAAATAATATTGTTGAAAGCCACTTCCTTCCTTACTTTGCCACAAAGACCTGGAGCCCAACTTATGCTCTCACTGCCAAACTATAAACAATACTGATGCCCAGTCCCTGACACTAGACAAATGAGGTTTTAACCGCTATTGCAGGAAGCATGATGAACTCTGAGAACATGCACAGATAACAGAAAGTTAGTTTTTAAAAAATCTCTTCCCAAACTCAAAAATTTTATGATTAACCCATAAAAATAAATTTATGGAAGACCAAGAACAAATATCAGAAACCTGAAAGTATGTTTAAAGATCTATATTGGAGAAAAAAATCCAGGATTTAAAATAATTCTTTTAAAAAGATTCTGTTTGCATTTTCCCCCACTGATTTTTATATCAGTCAAATGCCTAAGTTACTAGGCTGGCACACCCTCTTGTCCATAGTGACTGAAGAAGTGAGCACCTCAACCAGGACAAAGCACATCCAGGTGGTACACGCACACTAAGTTGCCTGCTGGAAAAGCTCTGCTGAATAGGGCCCAGCTCCATCCCTTTGACTTTGACTAATGAGATCAAGTAGATCCTTTTATTCAAGAGTTTAAACATGACTTGTAAGATTTAGTGGCCATTAATGAGAGTGAGGCAGTTGGCAGTACAGGCAGAAACTGAAACAAATCCTGTGATATGCGAAAAAAGCCAAGTCCTTTTCACAGAAGAACACAGGGTAGGGAACTTTTGGTGATGAAGGTTAGTTGGGGCAAAGAGATGTCTAGGTCACTAGGACTGTGCTGGACTCTGACAATCTTCCAAATTCCAGAATGTACACAAATGTCTACGATATCCAGTTCTGCAGCTATCTTCTCCTATCTAAGCCTGGACATGCAGATAAGGTTGTTTAGTCATAATTATCCTTTAAAATATGTCCAACGGGGTGGGGAATCTGTGGTCTTGGGACTATGTGTGGCCTTCTGGATCCTTGAGTGCGGCCTTTTGACTGAATCCAAATTTTACAAATAAATCTTTTTAATAAAGAGATTTGTTCTGTGAAGTTTGGATTTGGTCACGGGGCCACACTTGGGGATCTGGAGGGCTACATGTGGCCTTGAGGCTGCACGTTCCCCACCCACAAGCTGTGGAAAATACAGAAATGCACAAAGAAGAAAGTAAAAATTAACTGTAAACTCATAACCCAAACACTAGCCACTGTGATGGTTAAATTTTATGTGCTAACTGGGAGATTGTTTTTGGTGAGATTAATACTGAAACTGGTGAACTTGAAGTAAAGCAGATTGCCCTCCATGTGGGTGGGCCACATCCAATCAGTCGAGGGCTCAAAGAGAACAAAAAGACTGGCCTAGCAAGGGAGAATTCTCTAGCAGGTTGCCTTCAGACTTCATCTACACCATTGGCTCTTCTGGGTCTTCAGTATAGTGGCCTTCAGACAAATTGGAACATCAGCTCTCCTGGTGTTGAGCCTGCCAACCCACACTGCAGATTCTGGACTCATCAGCCTCCAATTCCTTATAATAAATCATGAGCCAATTCCTTATAATAAATCTCTCTCTTTCCCTCACACATATACATACATATTTACATATATATACTCACACACTCACACACATATCTTATTGGTTCTGTTTCTCTGGAGAATCCTAACAAAACCATTAATAAAATTTTTAATTTTCTTCCATCTTTCTGTGTTGTCCTTTTTCCCCATGTCATCAAATACTGCTTCTAAACCATGAGTTTAATAGTTACATAGTATTATAATGTTTCACAATTTATTTAACCATTCTACTTGTTGACATTGGGGTTGTTTTAAGACTCTGCTATGATAAAGAGTACCTATTTATATATAAATTGATATATGAATTTTGCCTATATCTGATTATTTCTTTCCTTAGAATAAATGCCTAGATATGGAATTATCAGGCTAGGGTATGAAATTCTTAAAAGTTTTGACCTATGTTGTCAAAATGTTCTCCAGAAGGCAGTGTAATGAGTGTACGTTTCACAGTACCTTTGCCAACATAATAAAATTTTAAAATCTTAGGTAACTGAATTCTAAGCAATTAATTAACCATTATGTAAAAATCAATCTCATAAAACTGGAAATGTGAAAGACAAAAAGCATAAAATGTTGTAAGACATCCGTAAAATAAAATATCAATGTGCTTTTGCATCCTACCCACCTATATACTTCACTTCTACATCTGCCAATGCCTGCAAACAGTTTTCATAAGTTACTTCCTCGATATTGAGCATTCCAACAGCATCGTACACCTGTTTGGTCTGCACAATGAGCTCCTCAGTTCTTGTTTTAATTTGCTCTGGTGAAAGATCCCATCTTAAAAGATTTCTGCCAGCTGCGGTACAGGAAGACATTGCCTGATGAGGAGACATCACTTCTCTTCCTAACGTCATTCTGAGTAAAATCCTGGAACCACCAACTCTACAAAGAATTAGAAAAAAAATAAAAATTAGGGATTTCTGTTGGTCCAAAGTCAACATACAAATGTGTACTGTAAACTTAAAAAAAACTGAGGAAATTCTCTCAGGTGAACATGTGTATAAAACAAAATGCCTTTGTATTTTTTGTTTTGCTTGAATAATCATAGCTTTAATAGAATTCATATGATCTAAACACTGAATTGTTAATATGATCAAATCATATAGAAAACAAAGTTAGGTATCAGAGAAATAATAATGACCCTTTATAAATTAAGCAAGTAATTCTTCTTATTTTAAATTTTTTCTGGTGCTAACTTCCACTTACTATGCACATAAACTCCAAAAAACTTTGCAAACGTTATAGCTCTTTTAGCATTTGTCTAGCAGGTTTTCCAGTTTTTACCAGAAACTCTCCATGGAGGGAAAAAAATAACTTTGTAGGTTTAGCAAGGAGACATTATAGAAGTTCTCTTTTTATCCTGGACACCATTTTTTAAAACTAAAACTTCACATAAATCAAGAATAACAGTTTGAATTTAAGACATGGCAAATAAACTATAGCTATGGCAATGTTCTAAAAGAAAAAGAAAATTGTTAAGCATAATGATACCAATCCTTTACTCTCTTAAAACATTCATATTAATAATATTGATGCCATAAGTGTATCTCTCTCTGTATATGTATCTGTATGTAAATATAACTTTAGAGCTTATAAATAAAAATTTATATTTACTAGCTAACATTTATTGTGTGTTTAGGTACTATTCAAAATGCTCTCCATGTAGTTAATTCACCAAGTCCTTCGACAACCCTATGAGTTACATACTGTGGTTTTACTGAAGAGAGAACTAAAACACAGATAAGTAGCTTGCCCAAAGCAACACAGTTTTATGGTGGGAGCTAGGATTAAAAACCATGCAGTATGGATCCAGAACCCACATTCTTAACCACTATGGTAAACTTCATTTCTATTACCTTACAGAACCCCAAAACAACCTTATGAGGTAGGCATGGCATTACTGTATTCTCTTTTAACAAATAAAGCAACTGAGCCTCAGAGAGGCTAAGTGACTTGTTTAAGGTCATTCACCCAACAAATATTTACGAGTATGTACTGTATCTAGTCATGGTGATATAATGACAAATTGGCAGGGACTGCTATTCTAATATAGCAGAAAGGACAAATGGATAAACATGCAATTATACCACACTGATATGAACGCTTTAATAAGGATAAGCAGAGACATTCTAAACAACCACAGGAGAGACATCTGTTCTGGTCTTGGGACAGGAAATGTGTATGTCAAGGAAGATTTTCTATAAGGAGCAATGAGCAAGCCAAGATCTCTAACAGTGTAGGAATTACCCAAAGGCCAAGGCCATAAGGAGAGAGAAAGCTGAAAAGTTAAGTAAGGACTAGCGAATGAAGAACCTTGGGAATCATTATAATATTCAACCTTATTCTGAAGGCAATGGCAGAGCCATTGAAGGGTTTTGATCACATGAGAGATATGACAAGATTTTGTAAAGAAATTACTGAAACATAGTGAGTAGAAAGGTTTGTAAAAGGGACACCATCCTAGAGGGAAGCTGTCACTGTAATTGGGACATACGATTAGGGTATACAAAACCAGGAAATAGGGAGAATTGGAGTGATTTAAAAGCTATCCAGGAGAGAGAATCAATATGACCCAGTACTGAATGGATGTAGGGGGTGGTAATGAGAGAGCCAAGGTAGTCAAGGGAAAGGTGACTTTTGGAGGAAATAGAGAAACTCAATTTTGGACATGCCAAGCTTGAAATGGCTATGGCACATTTAAGTAGAATTCATTTAGATTAAATAGTGATTGTAGTTATAGGAGTGGTTGAACTAACCCAACGGAGTTTGCAGAGTGAGAAGAGAAAACATCTATGCTCTAACTCTATATAATCCATGAGGCGGAAGGAAAACCAGGCCAAGATGGTTTCTAGGTAAAGCTGTGAAAAGCAAGCAGTGAAAAAGGTAGGAAGTGCACAACTAGACTGTAGTCCCCAGTAATAGAACACCACTGATGACTCTGGTGAGTGCAGTGTCAGTGGAATTCTAGGGGTATACGTCAGATTACTACAACTCAGTACTAAGAAGGTGGTAAAGAACTAGAGAGAGTGCACCTAACAATCCTCTATAGATTTGGCTGTGAAAATAAGGAGAGCTGAAGCAGTGTAGCTAGAAGGGGCTCAGGCATAGAAGAAGTATTGATACATTGCTAAGATAGTAGAGACATGAATACTGACCTCCTCATCTCCACAACACGTGATGTCTCTCTTATGTGAAACATACTGGTTGATGATTACACTTGAGGCTGGCAGACAATTTTCTAATATATTTTCACTTTCTTTTCCTACTAATTTAGTTATACTAACCAAGGGTTAAGTCCATTTCAAAACCTGTTTATGCCTGTTATACTTATTTTAGTGTAATTTAACATTGGGCTGATTCAATGTATATAAAATAAATGATTTATTACTAATATTCCTACATAGGTAAAAAGTTTTAGAAATACTTTTAAAAAGATAGTTAATTAAAAAGCAATTAAGCCCCACAAAACACTTGTCCTTATAAAAGATTGGGAAAAGAACTGTGAAGATTTAGAACGCTTCCTCACACCTGTAATCCTAGCACTCTGGGAGGCCGAGGTGGGTGGATTGCTTGAGGTCAGGAGTTCGAAACCAGCCTGAGCGAGACCCCGTCTCTACTAAAAATAGAAAGAAATTAATTGGCCAACTAATATTATATAGAAAAAATTAGCTGGGCATGGTGGCGCATGCTTGTACTCCCAGCTATTCGGGAGGCTGAGGCAGTAGAATTGCTTGAGCCCAGGCAGTAGGACTGTTTGAGGTTGTGAGCTAGGCTGACGCCACGGCACTCACTCTAGCCTGGGCAACAAAGCGAGACTCTGTTTCAAAAAAAAAAAAAAAGAAGGCTTCTGAATTCACAGGTAGCTAACATATGTTTTTAAATTCTCGTTCCACTTTAAGGAAATTGAAAACTAGAGATCAAAGATGATGCATTTTAGGTATAGTCTATGAAAGACAAACAGTGAGGAATGCCATCAAGTTATTCATACTTAACAAAAGGCCTTAGTCTTAGATCAAAAGATTTGAGTATACTTATGTTTTAAATTTGAACATAATATTTAATAAACTTATCACTTTTTATGATTCTACTTGACACCACTTTTTCAACTAATTATTAAAATATTTACATAGTACAAGATCCCTGCAGAGGAAGGAAGAAAGGGGATATAAAACATGAGCAAAGCAATTTGTTTTTGATAGGAAGAGAAACTATGGTCTTAGTAAAATCAACAGAACAGTAAAATGGGAGTAGTCAGGTTATAGTAAAAATGTGAGATATCCGAATTTAAGAACTGAAAGAGAAAGCAGTATGACAAAATCCAGGGTATTTTCTTGGAAGTAGATAGTTGATATAAACAAGTACAAGAGTGCAAAAAAATCAGAGTTTAGTTTAGATACATTGTCTACCTATGTGAACGTTGGAGTCTGCAGATGATGGTTGGGCCTGGGAGTAGGAAGGAAGACCGAACTAGGAACCAAAGTTTTTGAAGAATGGAGAAAACAAACCAGGTGGTTGGGAGAGGACATCATGAGCAGGGTAAACAATGGTAAAACCAGATTGTGAGCCTTAAAGGTGTTTTTTATACAATGGTGAAGTGTGGGCATCACTGCAGGTAGAGGTGGCTTATCTTTCCTCCTTACTTTGTGGTATGGGATGTAGGAAAAAGAGAGATACATGGGAAGTATTTTCTTCAGGGTTGAGTGGATTTGGGTAAAGGTCAAGAAGAGAAAGAAAGATCTACGGAAGGGTGTGTAAAAATAGAGGAATTTATTTACCACGGGGCAAGGGTTGTGGAAATAACAATTGAGAAGTTCAGAGTGTAGCAGATGGTTGCATACACCTCTTCCCTTTGTCTAATTACCCACGTTTTCTGCCGAATACCCATATACCCCCCACACAGTCCATCTTTTCTGAAGGTGGTGGCTCCTGCCCTCAGAACTCCCACTAGGAGTGCTGTGACGTATGGGTCTCATTCCCACAGAGGGTAACTGAGTGAGCTTGTGTCCTCGATTGCAGCTGGCAGTAATCCCATGAAAAAGAGTGGAATCTGATTTATATAAAATAAACACTATGAAATGAATGGCGGAATAAATATTTAATGACATCACTGAGCCACTAGATCAAAATAAGCCCTGACCTAGAGACAGACTTTCCAGTTATGAGTCAATAAGTCCCCTCTACTGTTTAAGTCAGTGTGAATGTGGTTTTCTACTATCTGACTCATATAGGATCCTGACTGATTAAGGAATGAAAACTGATAAAGGAATGAGCATAGAAAAGAAAAACAGGGCTGGGTGCTGTGGCTCATGCCTATAATCCCAGCACTTCGGGAGGTTTAGGCAACAGGATTGCTTGAGGCCAGGAATTTGAGACCAACCTGGGCAATACAGTGAGACCCTGTTTCTAAAAAAAGAAAAAAAAAGCTGGATATGGTGATGCACACCTGTAGTCCTAGCTACTTGGGAGGCTAAGAGGATCACTTGAGCCTAGGATTTCAAGGATACAGTGAGCTATGATTGAGCTGCTTCACCCCAGCCTGGGTGACAGAATAAGACCCTGTCTCTAAAAGAAGAAACAAAGAATGAAAAAGAAAAGCAGTATGGAGGTCAGAGTACAAGAAATGATGGATGACTAGAGAGTCCTATATACTTGGTGTCAGCACAAAATAACAGGGATGTGAAGTTCAGCGTACGGAGTTGGCTGAAAATTTCCAAAGTAATTATTCCTGCAACCCCTCATGGATATACAGAACAGAGGCCTTTAAGAAAGAATCAGACAGGCCGGACGTGGTGGCCCACGCCTGTAATCCTAGCACTCTGGGAGGCCGAGGCGGGTGGATTGCTGAAGGTCAGGAGTTCAAAACCAGCCTGAGCAAGAGCGAGACCCCGTCTCTACTATAAATAGAAATAAATTGGCCAACTAATATATATAGAAAAAATTAGCTGGGCATGGTGGTGCATGCCTGTAGTCCCAGCTACTCAGGAGGCTGAGGCAGCAGGATCGCTTGAGCCCAGGAGTTTGAGGTTGCTGTGAGCTAGGCTGATGCCATGGCACTCACTCTAGCCTGGGCAACAAAGCGAGACTCTGTCTCAAAAAAAAAAAAAAGACAAAGAATCAGACATGACCATGACTGATTGTGTGTCCATGGAAGTTCCAGTACAGGGGAAAGGGCTGGCCCTGAGATTACGGAGTTGTATGAATTGTAAACAGAGAAGAAAAATGACTAAAACATACGACTTCTGCATTTTAATATCATGTTCTTTCACTCTCCTTTTAGTATAAACCAGGGGTCCTCAAACTTTTTAAACAGGGGGCCAATTCACTGTCCCTCAGACCGTTGGAGGGCTGTTGGCGAGTGCGGCGCATGTTCCACATATGTGCACTGTGGGCCCGGGACGAGTAGGCTGCTAAGCAGGACAGGCAGCAGTGGCAAAAATACCTGGCTAAATGTCCTCGGCAGGCCACAGTTTGTGGCCTCCTCAGGCCATAGTTTGAGGATGCCTGGTATAACCAATAACTGGGGACAAATTTTCATTATTGTTAAATAGCTTTAAAAGAAAATTACTTCAAGCATTTCACTAATAAGAAGACCTTCACTGGTTTTCATTTATTTCCTAACATTCACCAAAAGGTTACGTGTTTGGTCACAGCATATATGATTTTTTGTTTGTTAAGTTTTATTTATTTATTTATTTTTCCAGCATATTATGGGGGTACAAATGTGTTTAAGTTTTATTTTGTTTTTAATTGACACATAATAATTGTACCTATTTATGGGGTATTAGTGTGATGTTTTGATACATGTATGTATTATCTAATGATCAAATCAGGGTAATTAGTACTATGTATCATCTCAAATGCTTGTCATTTCTTTGTGGTGAAAACTCAGTTAAACTGATAAAGATGTCAGTACCTCTACCTGGTCTGAACAGATACACCTTTGTACAGTTTCCTTTGCTGTCTCTCCCTTAATGTAATATTATTCCCTGATCATGGAAGGGTTAAAAAGAAACAAAAGTTAGAAATCATGAAGTCAGCCAGGCTTGGTGGCACACATTTGAGGAGGCTGAGGCAGGAGAATCACTTGAAGCCAGGAGTTCAAGGCTAGTCTGGAGACCCTGTCTGTAAAAAACTTTTTAAAAATAAGCTGTGCATGGTGGTACACACCTGCAGTCCCAGCTACTAGGGAGGCTGAGCCAGGAGCCCAGAAGTTCAAGGCTGCAGTGAGCTATGACTGTGCTACTGCACTTCAGCCTGGGTGACAGAGCAAGGCCCTGCCTTTAAAAAAAAGGAAAGAGGCCGGGCGCGGTGGCTCACGCCTGTAATCCTAGCACTCTGGGAGGCCGAGGCAGGTGGATTGCTCGAGGTCAGGAGTTCGAAACCAGCCTGAGCAAGAGTGAGACCCCGTCTCTACCATAAATAGAAAGAAATTAATTGGCCAACTAATAAATATAGAAAAAATTAGCCGGGCATGGTGGCACATGCCTGTAGTCCCAGCTACTCGGGAGGCTGAGGCAGCAGGATTGCTTGAGCCCAGGAGTTTGAGGTTGCTGTGAGCTAGGCTGACGCCACAGCACTCATTCTAGCCTGCGCAACAAAGTGAGACTCTGTCTCAAAAAAAAAAAAAAAAAAGGAAAGAAAGAAAGAAAAGAAAGAAAGAAAGAAAGAAGAAATCATGATGTCATAGGTCAACAGAACACATTAAAATTTTTATCTTAAATGCCCTTTTTTCTCACCTTCTGAAAATTTACCTTAATTCTTTTCAGGATTTAAAATTCTTGTTACCAAAGAAAAGGAATGGAGATGGGAGATTCTTTATACTTCTAATTAAAATATTTTGACCTATTGAATATTTTTTTCTGCATTACGTCTGCTTTTCCTCTTCTACCATCATTTTGCTGAATCCCTGTTTTTCCCAATTGTTATATTTTCATGCTCATTCAATGCTTTGGATGCTGAGATCTCTTCTTCCCTTTCTGGCTCTGCCACCATGGAGAACTCACTGCACCTGGGTTGGAAACCAGCGCACCTACAGTGATTCTAGCAGCTGTGCCTGTACTTTTGAGAATCTGAAGATTTTTATTGATTTTTTTGTACCTGAGAGCTACCATAAGCCCAAAGCAGGCAACACAGCATGACGCTGTCTTTTCTATTGGAGTTATTAGGCACAATTATTTGAAAATGAAAATCTAGATCAAATCTGAGATTATGATTAATTAAGCACTAGATTTTTTTTTTCTTCCACAAATTTCCAGGCTCTTTATTATTTCTATCTCAACCATACCTTCATCATTGTCTCCTCTGTCTTTAAAGCAATTTTCAAATCACTGTGAAATTTCTAACCAAGAATACAGAATACCATACTGGAACTGACAGGAAGGTCAGGCATTTGTTAGCACTGTAATCTCCTATGCCCCCAAAAGCAAATAAAGTGCTTAGGCAAAAGAAGAAAGCTTTGCACAGATTTTGATAGAGACCAAAGTTGTATGTAGAGTTTCATTTGGACAAATGAGCATGCCACAGTTGTTCTGAGTTAATTATTGTCTTGAAACTTTTGCAAAACATTTTATGGAATGTACGTTCAGAAATGTTCTGACATACTGGATTCATTTTCCTTTGAAGCATACTTTAACGGCATGCATTTCATCCCATCAAGGCACTGACCATGCCAGTTCACCTAGCTCTAAGCTTCTATATCACCTTTCATCTGTGCCATTCACTTTAGACTTTAAATTATACTGTTATCACCTTTTCAATTAGTTTATTTTGAATTCTAAATGAGACTGGGACTTTCTCAAGCACAATGACCATTGTACATTTCTTTCATCACAAACCCCCACCTCAACACACCCCACACTGCCTAGCAGACAGTAGATGTTCATTACATATAACACTTGAAACAAGGTAGGACTGATATGGCTAAAACATTATAGTGACACCATCTTCCTTCATCATCACAAACAAACATTCATACAGGCCAATGTGTTTTATTAGAGCCAAGACTATAGTGAAACTCCATTACATAAAAATGTCACAACTCCCACTTACCCACAATTTACATTTTTTTCATCCTTTTCCCTATAATGTTACTGTGTACATGGTTTGCCCCAATTCTTTGAAACACTGGGCAGATATTACAGTATTTGCTTTGAACTAATGCTTCTCTATATCCTGCTATTGAGATCTGCATTAAATCAATGCCTCCAGACTGGAATTCCTGCATAAGTTTAATTATTTCTCTTGTCTATTTAGTCAGAAACACTCCCCTTTAATCTTGATTTCTACTCTTCACAAAGTTCTGTTTTCTAGCCATTGCTTCCACTAAATCATTCCTCCCTTACAACTTAGCAGGCCGTGGCTGAAGTCCAGACTTCCTTCATCAGAGCACACAGGGCTCCTTTATCTTTGATTTCTGCAATGCCAAAACCCAGGCACATATCTCACTAGGGCTTCTCTGTTTCTTTAGGCTCTTAGTCACTTTTCCTTGAAGCTACTAGACCTGTGCTGTCCAGCACAGTGGCCACATGTGGTTATTTAAATTTAAATGAATTAAGAGTGAATCAAATTAAAAATTCAGTACCTCAGTTGTACTAGGCATGTTTCAAATACTCAACAGCTATTTGTGGTAAGTGGCTACCATACTGGACAGCATAAAGAACATTTGCACCACTGCAGAAACGAGACCCCATCACTACTAAAAATAGAAAAATTAGCTGTGCGTGGTGACGCATGCCTGTAGTCCCAGGTACTCGGGAGGCTGAGAGAGGAGGATCGCTTGAACCCAGGAGTTTGAGGTTGCAGTGCGCTATGATGACACCACTGCACTATAGCCAGGTGACAGAGACTTTCTCAAAAGAAAAAAAAATTTTATGTCCTTTATTATACAAATAAGAATTAATCTTATCTATGAATTGAAGTTACCAAGATAGAAAGTCAATAATAAGACTTTATTACCTAAAGGTTCCTGGTACTAGACCTTTGACATATCAAACAATTGTGAACTTACTGTATTCTCTGCTCTGAGTATCCTTTCAGGCCACATATCCTGCCCCATCCCAAATGCTCGGCACCACCAGCTGGTGAACCTCCCCAGTCTCTTGCTCTGATACTCAAAACTCCTCTACATACTCAACCTTGTCACCTTTTCCACTTTGTCTTACTTGAAACCTGGACCCCTGCAGAAGGCATTGCCTCCCCCAGCAAGTGTGCTAATTCTCTCAAGCTCCTCATGCTACTAGGCCTTGACTCAGGGTAAATCTTTTCCTTGATCCCCAAAGGGTTTCCACATCATTACTGCACTGCAATTCTAATCCTCTGAGTCTGCTGCCTTCCTGCTATATCACTCCCTGGCTCTTTATTGCTGTCACCGAGTGACGTCTTTGCCATTTCCTCACATTTATCAAAGACTTGACAATGCAGTCTTCCCCATCTAAAGCTCCATAACCATCCCAAGAACCTTCATGTTTATTCTTCTTACCACCATGTGGAGGTGTTGCTCAGAAATGATGAAACTAGATATTCCACTCTCTGACCACAACCTTCTCTCTTTGCAGTTCCCACTTCTCTATTCTCATGCTTCTTAGTTTGTCATTTCCCTTAGACCTCCAGTGTGTTAATCCCTCTATTTTCTCACTCTCACAGGCTTCTACAGCTCCACCCTTAGACCTGGATGATTGCTGCACTTCAGCGGGCCCCACTCTGGCTCTCCTGTGTCTGCACCCAGCCCCA
>VSMD01108295.1:0-118747 GCA_008750895.1 Mirza zaza | reverse complement strand
AGAGGTGGAGTGACAAATCCACACCGGTGAGGATGGCACTGGTGTGCCTGGTGGCACAAAGGCTAGAAGTGCTGTTCAGGTTCAAAAGAACCAGAGAAGGTACGCAGAGCCCCGGGCTGGAAGTAAATTAGACAGTGCTGATGGCAATGATGGCTGTGGCCAGGTAAAATAACAAAACCTCCTGTATCCCAGCAGGAACAGTGGCTCACAAACCTTCGCGTGAAAATGCAGACTCCTGGAGTAGATGGGTCTGGAGCTCAGGAATCTGCATTTTAAACAAGCATCCCAAGCATTGAGGTGCAGGTGGTGACAGGAGAACCTCAGATCACAGTAATTACTTTCCCAACAACCCTGTAAGACAGGCACTATTATTGTTATCCCCATTTTACAGATGAGAAAACTGAGGCATAAGTTACCTAACATTGAATAATTCATAAGTGGGGATGCAAACTCCAGCAGTGTGGCACCAGAGTCTACACATCTAACTAGGGTGTTTTACTGCCTGATAATTACAGCAATCACAAAGTCATAGGGGAAAGGAAGAATTATTTACATAAATTTTACTGAGAGATTTAGTTGACCATTTGGGAAAAATAATTAAAGTGGTAATACCAAAATAAAATCCAAGTGGATTAAAGAATTTTTTTGTTTTGTTTTGGTTTTTCTGGGACAGAGTCTCACTCTGTAGCCCAGGCTAGAGTGAGTGCCATGGCGTCAGCCTAGCTCACAGCAACCTCAAACTCCTGGGCTCAAGCAATCCTCCTGCCTCAGCCTCTCGAGTAGCTGGGACTATAGGCATGCACCACCATGCCCGGCTAATTTTTTGTATATATATGTTAGTTGGCCAATTAATTTTTTTCTATTTATAGTAGAGACGGGGTCTCACTCTTGCTCATGCCGGTTTCAAACTCCTGACCTCAAGCAATTCGCCCGCCTTGGCCTCCCAGAGTGAAGAATTTTGTATAAAATATTCAAACATAAATAAAAGCATAAGGAAATATAAATTACATCTAACTGATATCTGAAAGACAGGAAAGGCCTCTAATACACATGGAAGAAAGCCCAACAGAAAA
The DNA here is from genome assembly GCA_008750895.1 of Mirza zaza. NCBI lineage: Eukaryota > Metazoa > Chordata > Mammalia > Primates > Cheirogaleidae > Mirza > Mirza zaza. Next base: position 117,674 of record VSMD01108295.1, on the reverse strand, counting down.
TACCAGCAGCTTTGGCTACATAAACATTAAAGGTTTAGGTATGTAAACAAAATCAAAATGTTAATAGCAAGTGAGGAAAACATTTCTATTATTTGTGACATTCAAAATATTACAAATTACTATCCTTAATATGTAAAGAGCCCACAGACAAAGGCAAAGGCCACCGACAGACAATTCACAAAGGGAAATAAGAGTAGCTGATAGACAAGGATACATGTCTAATCTCGGTTAATGGAAATAAATCTTAGTAAACTGAAGAAATACAAATGCAAACAACATTATTATGACATTTTTAGCCTATTAAAATAGAAAAAAATTAAAATTGTAATTCTTCTACTGGCAAGGGAATGGTGAGACCAGTACTGTTTTAGGATTGTAAATTGGTACAATCTTTCTTGAGAGGAAGGACAATATAAAATAAGAGATCAGTGAAAACAATGAATTCGCTTTGCCCTAGTAGTAATTCTATGAATCCAGCCTCAGAAAAAGCCTGAAATATGAACAAATATTGGCTCAAAGACACCTCAAGGAGCAGATTTTATCGGAGGAGGCACACATGAGCATACCCTGTCACACACTGTCACTTCAATTCTAATTGTGATAAGTGCTGTGAGCCCAGTAGAGGGTGGGGGGAAGGAGTGGTGGTTTTCCTAATGTGTGGGGTTTGGTGACATTTCCACAACACCTTGCAAGGTAGTTAGGAGATAAGTGGCCTGGGAGGATGGGCAGCATGGGTGAAGCCTGAGGCACCAGGGCGCCCCAGAAGAGTGCAGAGAAGGCCAGGGTGCTGGAGTCTGGGAGTCAGCCTGTGTGGATTGAATAGTGTCTTCCCAAAATTCTTGTCCTTCCAAGAACTTCAGAGTGTGACTTTATTTGGAAATAGGGTTATTGCCAATGTATTTAGCTCAGTTAAGATGAGGTCATATTGGAGCAGAGTGGGCCTTAATTCCATATGGCTGTTATCCTTGTAAGAGGGGAAGAGACGGAGAGAGAGAGAGAGACGCAGGGGAGAACACCCAGTGAAGACGAAGGCAGGCATTGGAGTGATGTGTCTACAAGCCAAGGGGTGCAAGCAACCACGGGAAGCTAGGAGACAGGCGTGGGACAGGTTCTCCCTCAGAGCCTCCAGTGAGAACCCATCCTGACCACACCTTGATCTTGGACTTCCAGCTCCCAGAACTGTGAGACAATAATTTCTGTTGTTTAAAGCCACCTAGTTTGTGGTTCCTTGTTACAGCAGCCCTAGGGACACACAGCCAAAGATAGGGCTGAGGAGGCAGGTGTGGCCTATCGGGCGCTGAGGAGACTTCCAATTTTACTCTAAGAATTACCGTAAGCAAAAGGGAGCCACCCAAGGGAAAGCAAGAGCTTGGACCACGATCAAATCTGCATTTTCAAAGGCCCCCTGGCTGCCCACCGGGCATTAAAATCCAGGAAGAGTCCAGGCCCCACAACACCTCACCCCGCCATTCCAATGCCACAGCCCCACTGGCACGTCACTCTCACAGACACACGAGTTTCTTAAATGCACCGAGGGCTTACCAGCCTTCCTGCCTTCCCTGCAAGAGGGGACACCGGACCCCTTCCCACAGAGAACCAGTGCAGAACTGCAGGCCTTCCGGAGAACAGTTTGGCAACCTGCCTCAAACGCCTTAAACAAACAAACAAACAAGCGCCCGCACCCTTTGACACGTCAGTTCCACCTCTAGGAATTTAGTCTTTGGAAATAATTAGGCAAATATCTGAAAATGTATCAAGAAAAGAAAAAAAAAAGTCCAGCCCATCGCCAGAGAGCGTTTCAAAATCCACCTCTGCACGGCACAAACACCCGCCACTAGCTTAATTAACTTGGGCTTTGGTTTCCTCGTCTGTAAAATGAGAAGAATGGGTAAAGAGAAATGCTGCACGGGAAGGTTTTATAAAGCGTCAAGTTCGGGGTAAATTCACGGAGGCCTCCTTTCCCTGTCGGCCCCCACGCCCCGGGGGTCCTGGTGTACCCCTCTGTGCGGAGGGCTCGAGCCCTCGGCGCGGGCGCGTCTCATCTCGACTCGGCTCTGCAAACGCCCGGGGCCTCGCCCTGCGCCCGCGCCGGTGGTGTTTGCGCGGGATCTGCGCAAAGCTCGGGCTCCACCGAACCCGGGGGACTGGGCCGGCCGGGTCAGAGCGCGAGAAAGCAAGAACGCGAGCGCGGCGTCCGCTAACGAGCGCCGGCCTCAGGGGCCGCAGCCGCAGAGGAAGGGCAACCTCGTTGCCAGGGGCGCAGGGCTCGGGTTTCCGGGCAAGCGGGTCCCTGGGGCTCGGGGCGGGGACTGGGCGCGGAGAGGCAGCCGCGCGCCACCACCGAGAGGGCCCCCGCGCGTTCCTAGAGCGGCCGCCAGCGGCCAGGTATTGGCGCCGCGGCCGCCGGGGCCTCCCGGGCTCCCGCCAGCAGGGGGCAGCACGCCCGGCCCCGCGCGGCCCGACGTGGCGCGGGCCCCGGGGCGAGGCCCTGAGCAACCGGCCCGCCTGCGCTGCAGGGCGCCAAGCCGCGCGCTCACGGGCCTCCTCGGATTGGGCAGAGGAATTTCACAAGTCAAGTCATTAATTTAAATGTGCAAGATGTATATATACTCAAAAAATAAATGTGGATGCAGACATTGATACTTTTTTTTTTTTCCGGTAGAGACGAGGGCTCGCCATCTTGCCCGGGCTGGTCTCGAACCCCTGGTCTCCAGACATCCTCTCGCCCTGGCTTCCGAAAGTGCTGGGATTGCTGGTGTGAGCCGCCGCGCCCCGCTCGTATTAATACATTGTTCAAATTTAAAAATACAGTAATTTGTATTAAGCCCTTTCTCCGTCCACTCGCCACAACTTGGGGCTCAGGATTTGGGGGCTCGTGTAAAGAAGTCTCTTGGGCAGCAGGGATGGAGCTGCGAGGCAAGGGAGGGACCGCCTGAGGACGGGGCACGTCGGTCCTCTGGGCGAGCCGGCTGGCGCGGCTGGCGCGGCTGGCGGTGGGGCAGCCCGAGGGAAATCCGGAAGGGCTCGGAGGCCTGGGATCGCGGGGCCCACTTGCAGGGGTCCCCGAGGCCTCCGAGAGTCACTGATAGAGGAGCAGGAGGGCGCAGCCAGGCGAGGCGATTTAAAACGAGAGGCAGCCCCGGGCCGCCGCCCTGGGCGCGAGCCGGCGGTGCGAGGGAGCCCGAGGGGCGCGGGGCTCCCTGGAAGCCGGGGACGCGCCCGCGGCCCTGCCCGCCCTCGGACCCTCGCCGGGCAGCTGAGCGACCTCCCCTCACGGGCAGGGCAGCCCGAGGAGCATTTCTGCCGAACCCCGGGCACCGTGCAGCGGTGGCGGCGAGAGGCTTTAGCAGGGAGCCTGGGGCTCTGCCTGATATTTGGGCTGAAATATCAGACGGGATGATAAAAATCCACCTTGAAGTGACATCTTTGAAGGGTTCTGGATGAGTGTGAATAAAGAGAGTCATCTCCATCCCAGCTGGGCAGAGATTTGGGATTGTCCCTGTGTTTCTGCCCGCACATCGTCACCTGTGGCTGGCTGATTCATCCCTTCTTTTAACGTTCCACGAGGGCCTCCCCCGTGCCAGGCTCTGCGGCAAGCGCGCAACCGACAGAAGCCGCCGCTGCCCTTGGGGGAAAACGACGCACACAATGGCCGCGGGGCGCCCGCTGCTGGCGCGCGGAGCCCCGGAAAGCCGGGAGGAGCGGGGACCCTCCGAGCCGCCCGCGGCGGCGCCCGTGTGGCCAACCCTGGATCCTCCCTTGCCTCCGCAGTGGAACAGTTTGCAGTAAAAATAACCCCAAGGGTCCTTGTAGCTTTTTCGGGACATCTGTGCTGCTATCTTTCCCCGCCTTCCAGGGACTCTTGGTGGGCGTTAGCGCGCTAGATTCCACTGGCAAGGTTATAGGGCCTCCCCGTTTTCTGATAAGAACATCTGCCGAGTAACGCAGGGGTTATAGAGAACAGAAATGCACGGATATTGCACAAGGAAAAATAAACCTAAGAAACCCTGTGCTCTATCAAAGACTTAAGCATGGAGTGTGTCGTTGAATATTAAACATACACAGAGTTTGGGTTGAGACTGGGAAAAGTTGAAGCAAGGGTAAAAAGAGTCCTGGTGACTTGCCCCGGGGCAGGGATTTTGAAGTGAGCTTCCTCCTTGGAGACCCCTGGGTGCAGCCCCAGGCTTGGGGCCTGGGGAGAGCCCAGCGGGTGGACTCCCTCCCTCTCCAACCCCAGCCTCCTTGGCTCAGGTTATTTTACATATTTTGCTTCTGAAACAGTTTTATTTTTTTATTTTTATTTTTCATTTTTTTGAGACAGAGCCTCACTCACTTTGTTGCCCAGGCTAGAGTGAGTGCCGTGGTGTCAGCCGAGCTCACAGCAACCTCAGACTCCTGGGCTCAAGCAATCTTTCTGCCTCAGCCTCCTGAGTAGCTGGGACTACAGGCATGTGCCACCATGCCCAGCTAATTTTTTCTATATATATTATATTGTTGGCCAATTAATTTCTTTCTATTTATAGTAGAGACGGGAGTGTGTCGCTCTTGCTCAGGCTGGTTTTGAACTCCTGACCTCAAGATATCCACCCGCCTCGGTCTCCCAGAGTGTTAGGATTACAGGCGTGAGCCACCGCGCTAGGCCTCTTCCTTTACATTTATGGAAGAGACTGGGTTCCTTCTCTTGGAGAAATGAAGGACTCTTTCAATTCTAAGTTAAATTTTTATTGTTTACAATGCAGAAATTCCTTTTACAGTATTAAAAATACTATTTTTCATTTGGGGGCCAAAGAGTTTTAGATAAAAATCTGCAATTCTGTTATGTGATTATTACATGCTAATGTGAGTTAATCTTTTTGGTAAAATGAACACCCAAGCATGTTTGTATGCAATTAATGCTTATTCCAAGACTGAAGGGCTGGCACAGATTTGGGCAAAAAAAAAAATGTGTCTGTTACTCTCCATTTGTCTATTGTTTGAATTAAATATACTAGAGATTGGTTTGATTTGGTCTGAACATTGACTTGCTTTCTTAGCAGCACTCTGAAATGTTTTTGAGGTTTAATTTTTTTCAAACTTATTTCAAAATGTATCACAAACCTTTGGCTTGGTAAGGCATTGATTAATTCAAGATGAGCTAAGCACCCACTGGGTTAAAGTGGGAAAGGAATAATAAGAATTTTAGTTGAATAGTCATCATTATTAAATTGTTCATGGGGTAACTACAGGGACCAACTTTGTGTCTTTGCTTCTGAACAAAATTAATGCGATTTCCAGTGATGGCCATCAATCCATGTAGAAAAATGTATACATAAAATTTTAATCTTAGATTTTAGAATTGTGTAAATAATTTACCTGAAGTAAATTTGATCATGGAACCATGTAGATCTTGGATGTACCTTCCATGGAAAAATCGCAAATGTCATCTTTCATAACCTATTTACTTTTCTTAATTGAGTTTAGCTTAAATCCAATCAATTTCAATCCTTTGAGGGCATAATTTTACTATTCGTGTATCTTGTAAATAAAGAGCTGATTGAATTTAGTTCTTAAAAAGGTTTTATACTTATTAGACTATAATGATTCTAAAAAGAAGCAGTCTGTTGTCCTGATACTCATTCTTTAAATAAAATTATTAGTGGGGATAGAAATTTTCATTTGTATCTTTTGTCATTAAAATTCAACTTTCCTTTACCCTAATTAATAGACAGGAGCGGCATTTCTGTCTTGTAATATGGGAGTTATTTGGGAACCTGGATATTATTTTACAAAGAGAAGCGGTGAGTTTCATTCATGTGGTGGTGGTGAAGGGAATAGAGAGAACCCAAGAGGTAGCAGTACCCCTAGCAGATTAGAAATTAGAATCAAGTGTGTGTGTTATTTTTTTAGGAGCATGTACAATTTCTTTATAATAACCTCCTTCACCCAACTACTTCTCAGACTGTTAAACAGATGGCTTCTTAGGTCGCAACTTCTGAAATAAACACAGAAGAGAACCTCCTGCCGTAACAGATAGCACTCTTCCCAAAGTCCCTAAGGAATAGAGGGCTCAGTCTAAAATGGGTGGGGGCATGAGGCTGGATTTGGTCCTCCCACCACCAATGTGCCCAGCGACATCCATTCTACCTTAGACGGCTGAATGGGTCCACCTGTCCCAGTGTTGCCTGGGCTGGGCTGGGCCAGCAAACTGCTTGCAGACTTACACGCAGCGTCCATGGGACAGTCAGAGCTGCGAATCAGAGAGAAATAGTAATGTTTTGCCTTTTTTTTTTTTTATTAAGGATCCACATTGAAATTGGGAGGCAGTGCATAACAGTGGTTAACAGCACACGTTTTGATTCCCACACACTTAGGTTTAAATTCTGGCCATGTGACCTTGGGCTCTGAACTTCATCTGTTCAAGGGGACACGAATACTGATTTCACAGGTTGTTATAAGATGAAATGAAATGAAAGTATTTACTACTTAGCACAGTGCCTAGAATGTAGTAAGACTCAATGAATAGTAGTGATTATTGTTATTATCCTTAATAAACTCACAGCTAGGTCTGATTTCTGACAAAGTTTTCATGTACGGTCACTATTACACTTGATTTTAGCCAAAGGCCAAGAAGCAATACGGTCACTATCAGTAGTACTAAGTTTAATTTTTCTTTTCTTCTCTCTCTCTCTCTTACTTCCATTCCTTTCCTTTCATCTTCTTTTTTTTCTTAATTATTTTAGCCTGAAGCTGTCCTTTGTAGAACATGGAAATAAAAGGGTTAGTCTACATTTTAAGTCAAAATACTATTTTCAAAGAATCCAACTAGAGATGGTAGATGTAAAATAAATTTTAAAAAAATTTTACTCTAGAAGTTCCCACTATGACTGGGAAGCAACAAGAGGCTGCAGCAGGAGAGAAAGGCTTTCCAGAAAGCTGGAGGAGAGGCCCTGGCCTGACTCCGCGTTGCCCTGGCAACAGTCAGGCCCGGAGGGCCTCAGCCCCTGATCCCTTAATCTGAGGAGCTGCCACCGCAGTGCCTCAGGAAAGGTCTCCCACAGACACCTGGCGAGTTCACGCTACACTGACTAAAGAGGGATGTAGAAAAGATGGAGACGTGGCTCTTCCTGTCCACGATAGCTGCCTACGGGTCTCCCTGGTGCTCCCGGCTTTTCCGGATTGCCAAGGGCTTAGTTTACAGAATCAGGCAGCAAAGTCTCCACCAGATTCTAAGTGCTGTCAAGGCAGCGGATGGTTTCCTAATCCTTTTGTGTTTCTCCATGGAGCCGGGCACAATGCTTCGCACACAGTGGCGCTTAATAAATACTAGGGGGCTGTCTGACAACGAGCATCCCCTAAGGTGCCAGCCCTTGTCCCGGCGCATTCGCTGCCTCTAGGAGTGAGCTGCGCAGATGACCCACTCAGGCCACCTGACTCTTCCATTCATTTCTCCAGCCGTAAGAGGGTAGAGCTTCACTCTAAGGCTTTTTTTTCTGGCTTTACAGTTCTTTTTTATTCTTTTACCACATTCATCATTTTGGCAAACACACAGAGCATGTTCTGTTTGATATATTCTGTTTTCCCCAGTTTTATCTTAAGTCAAAAAATATTTTGAGGCCGGGCGCGGTGGCTCACGCCTGTAATCCTAGCACTCTGGGAGGCCAAGGTGGGCAGATCGCTCAAGGTCAGGAGTTCAAAACCAGCCTGAGCAAGAGCAAGACCCCGTCTGTACTATAAATAGAAAGAAATTAATTGGCCAACTAATATATATAGAAAAAATTTAGCTGGGCATGGTGTCGCATGCCTGTAGTCCCAGCTACTCAGGAGGCTGAGGCAGAAGGATCACTTGAGCCCAGGAGTTTGAGGTTGCTGTGAGCTAGGCTGACGCCACAGCACTCACTCTAGCCTGGGCAACAAAGTGAGATTCAGTCTTAAAAAAAAAATCTTTTGGGAGGCTGAGATGGGAGGATTGCTTGAAGCCAGGAGTTCTAGACTAGCCTGGGAAACATAGCGAGACCTCGCCTCTACAACAAATACACAAAATTAGCTGGACATGGTGTCATGTGCCTGTAGTCCCAGCTATTCAGGCAGCTGAGGCAGAAGAATTGCTCAAGGAGTTGTAGGTTGCAGTGAGCTATGATCAAGTCACTGCACTCAAGAGTCTCGCAAACAAACAAACAAAAACAACCATACAGGTCCCAAGGAAAGAACTTTGTGGTCAAGCACATGGGCTTAGGACTTCAGTTCAAATTCTAGCTCTACTATTCAGTTGCTGTGTGACTTTGGGCCTATTTAACTTCCCTGAGCCTCAAGCTCTTCACCTATAAAATGGGAATAATGATAGACACATCAGAGTTATGAAGTAATGTATATAAATTCTTCAAAAATAAAAAGCATTCAATAAATGGCAGTTATTCTTTCTGGCACACAACTCCATGGGGTTAGTGGCAACTTAGGAGTCCAAAAGTCGAACTTTCTAATTATTAATAAAGGGCACCCCAAGAAAGCACTGTGAGAAAGTACCAGAAAACCCAGAGAGGGGAAGTACCACCTGCTGCAAACTCTGGTGTGTGGCTGACAGGTGAATTTAAACCCTGTCCACCCCCACATCAGGACCATAATGGAGTTGCCTGTATGGTTTGATTTGGTTCTTTACACCAAAATAATCTGCTTCTGCCTGTTGAGGAAATTTCTTTCTCATAGATTCATTATTTTAGGACATAACCCTAGCCCAGTACCAACCTGCACTTCTGTTTTACTAAGTTAAACCGCCATTAGCCATAAGCCAATAATGAAATTAGTAAACTTTCACTGAGACCCTAGTATGTGCCAATGTCTTTGCTATGTATTTATTCTTTCTTATTTAAGCATCACAACAATGGGAACTTTATTATCTCCATTTAACAGACAAGGAAATTGATGTTCTGTTAATTGACTTGTTCAAGGCCATGGTACTATTAAGTTTAAATTTGTATCAGTTTGACTTTAGGGGCTATCCTGTGTTTGATGATGGCCTCCAACGCTAGCAAAGATTAGGGCAGGAGGAAAGTGAGAATCTTAGTGCATTAGGGGGGTCAGGCCAAGGTGGGGCTCTCAGGAAGGAGAGGCATCGGGGGACGTCAGAGGCAAGGAAGGTGGGTAGAGTACAGAGAGCCCCAGAAGCCTAGCTCTGCGTAAGATGTGCCAGTCTTGAGATAACATCATGTCTCTTGAAAGACTTCAAATGGTAATCCAGTATTCCAACGGAGAAAGACATAAATGTCCGTGAACAGGAAGAGAGCTGTTCTAGTTGATGCAATAAATGAATTTTTTTTAAAAGTATTAGTCTTTGACTATATTTGGTTTCATTCTTTCAAAAATAAGATTTCCTAGAAAAAGAAAACTTCTCAAGCACCACTCCCACTTGACCCCATGGTGTCCTGGTAACTTCATATAACAAATGAAGTTATTCTCTGAGTCTCTAAGTTAGATTCTACCCTAAACTGCCATGGTTTCCACCTGAGTCAAACATCTCCAGCACTCTTTGGTCCTCCAACTCCGGGACTAGGAAAGATCTGGGGCAGCAAGAGCCCTCCACCAAACATCTCCCCAAATGCCTCTGCTAACATCTCTTGGAGGCTTCAAATATCCTGGTGTTCAAAAGAACCACTTCCCCTGCCGTCCCTTCAACCTCCCCCCACCAGTTCCATCATCTGTGATCTGTCCATGGAAGACGCTGGTTCTCCCACATCTGTTAGGTTTCCTTTCACGTCAGATTCAGTCCTGTGATATCTATTCCATCACGTCTCTCTGCTGCTCAACAGTCTTTAATGGTTTCAAGATCCAATTCAAACTCCAAAGACATGAAGCCTTAGATCCAAGACCTTCTCTGCACCCCTGGTCTATTACAGGCCAATATTTGACCCTGTTGTTCCTACACGAGCCCTTTCTCCAGCGCAGTGGGTTTAATCTATCACTGCTCCCTAATCATAGAAGGGAGCCTACTTCCCACACTTTTGCTTTTACAACTACCCCCACCAAGAAAGGCCTCCTCATTTTTCTCATCTATGGAAATCCTCCCCATCCCACAGGCCCAGCTCAGATTCCACCTCCTGGTGGAAGCCATCCTGGACTGTTGCAGGCCGGGCCCACCTGGCATGCAGGGCTTGCCGCACTCTACAGTGCCTGCCTGCTCTCGTGTCTGCCCCGGCTCTCCAGCTAGTGCGGATGGTCTCCTTGGGACTGGCCTCCCCTCCAGCCCTTCAAACCAGCCCAGGCCTCTGCTCCCTCCCCTGGCTGCCACCCCTCATGTCCTACCATCCATTTAGAAATTTTCAGCATAAGTGAAGTTACATCCTTTCAAATGTGAGCTCTTGGGCCATCACTTCCCCTCTCTCTGTGCATCAGTTTATGCATCTTTTACAAAGGAGAGGGAGCTGACATCTCTGTGGTCCCCTGAAAGTCAATAATGCATCACCTTCTCCCCCAAATCCCCTTCTTTGAGCTGTCTTTTATGTTATTAATAGCATCGCGCCACGACTCACAGGCCCAGCTTCAGCAGCGCCCCCCTCAGGCCAGTCTTTGCCATCAGCAAATCTCAGCCTCCCGGCGCACTTGGCTGAGTCCGCTCTCTGCTAGCCGCGGTGAATTGTCCCTTCAAATGGCCTGAATTCTCTCTGGGTCACTGCCAAGCCTAGCAGCAGAGTGAGAGTAAATCGCTCTGCAGGCAGTGTAATATGCCTGCGTTTCTCTTTCTACATGAGAGAGAAAGCTAGAGAGTGATCGGAAATGAGTGAATTACCTAGAAAAAGCAGGGTTTGTTAGTACATTCAACAAGTCTAGAGAGTAGCTTTGGTGCAACATTCAAACAAATGTTCTGACTGGTGCTTTTTGTGGCTTCCCCCAAGACTGGCAACCAGGGGCCATCTTCACACCCTTCCCTAGGCCCTCAGGCCAGCCCACTCCTTCACTAGCTGCACTTCAAGCCGGACAGGAAAACCTGGCCCCTGAGGGAGGTGTCCAGCTTTTGCTATCAGTCCTTCTTTCCGGCTCATTCCAAAACTGCCCCTGTCCCTGGCCATGCTAGGCCACTGGGCCCTGTTCCGTCCTCACCCCCGCCGTCCTCACCGGCTGCAGGCACACTCCACGGTCTGCAACCAGGAGCGCTCCACCCCTACTTAGACTCGTTGTACTCAGGCGGGTCAGTCCCGTCTCTCCTTTTCGATTTTCTGACCGGCGGGATCAGCGTCTCCTTCACCACCCAACACGAGGAGCGAGCCCTGAAAGGGACCCAAATAGAGCCTGTCAACTGACACTAGCACAGGTCCCTGGGGTTACCTTCTCAACCCCTCCCCTTCAAAACCAAACAAAAACGGCAAACAGGAAACGCTCGTCTTTTAAAAATTACTCTATTATTATCAAATAGAACCACAGTATCCAAAAGGTAATTATAAAGTTCTATCCCCAACTATACGGCCCTGCACCGCCCCTCCGAGTGGCCGGCGGCCAAATCACTCCCCCCGTGCTGATTGGTTTCATCCATTTTATTGTCAAGGAAATTAACAGCCCGAAGGGGTTCCCCAGGTCCGCGCCCTCCCCCCTGGGGCCCCGGGGAAACGCGGCAGCAAGCGACCTGGTCTCACTACCCCCGCGTCCTTGGGAGGAGGGACGAAAGGAGAGGGGGGCTCACAGCAAAGGGGCTGGGGGGGCGCCCCGCCCCCGCCCGCTGGGCTCGGGCCTGGCGCGGCCGAGGCAGGTGTCCGGGGTGAGGGGGCGCGGCCCGCGCACCTGGCGGCGCACCTGGCCGGGCGGCGGCGGCGGCGGCGGGGCGCGCGCTCACTCGCCCGTGTGGGTCCGCAGGTGGTACTTGAGCGACTGCTTGTAGCGGAAGCACTTGGCGCAGTGCGTGCAGGGGTAGGGCCGCTCGCCCGTGTGCGCGCGCTGGTGCTCCAGCAGGTGGTGCTTCTGCGTGAAGCGCTTGCCGCACTCGGCGCAGTGGTAGGGCCGCTCGCCCGTGTGGATGCGCCGGTGCTCCAGCAGGTGGTGCTTGCGGATGAAGCTCTTGCCGCACTCGGGGCAGGCGTGCGGCCGCTCGCGCGAGTGCACGCGGCAGTGGTTGGTCAGCTTGGACTTCTCGCTGAAGCTCTTCTCGCACTCGGGGCACTTGAAGGGCCGCTCGCCCGTGTGAGTCCGCTGGTGGCGCAGCAGGTGCGACGGGCGGCTGAAGCTCTTGCCGCACAGGCTGCAGATGAAGGAGACCTCGTGCTTGCCCGCGTGCACGCGCTGGTGGATCACCAGGCTGATGTGCAGGCGGAAGCTCTTCTTGCACTCGGGGCACGTGTAGGGCCGCTCGCCCGTGTGCGTGATCTGGTGCTTGGTCAGGCTCGACTTGTGGCTGAAGCTGCTGTCGCACTCGGGGCACTTGTAGGGCTTGGGGCCGCCACCGCCGCTGCCCGAGCTGGGCGACTTGGGGCGCGGCTTGAGCGCGTGCTTGGGGTTGAAGGCGGGCCCGCGCTCGGGCGAGGCGTAGCCGCCGCGCACACGGTGGATGCGCTGGTGCAGCGTGAGCTGCTGCTTGTGCCGGAAGCTGATGTCGCACTCGGCGCACTCGTAGGGCCCCTCCTTGATGTGGTTGCGCTGGTGGATGATGAGGTTGATCTTCAGCCGGAAGCTCTTGCCGCACTCCATGCAGGTGAAGGGCCGCTCGCCGCGCCGGTTCCGCTGCTGCTGGCTCGAGGCCGCGCGGTTCTCGCTCAGGTGCCGCTCGCCATGTGCGGGGGGCGCCAGCCTCTTCACCACGGGGTTTCCCAGCTGCAGGGGCGGCGGGCTCTCCTCGCCCTCAGGGGACATCTCCCCGGGCAGTGAGGACTGGTACATACTGGCCTCATATCTCCCGGACAGCTGCCCGAGGGACTGCAGGTGCTGCGGCAGCTCATCCTCCTCCTCTTCTTCCTCCTCCTCATCTTGTTCCTCTGTCTTTATCACGATTCCTTCTGCTCCAGGGACAGAGACAGAGAGAGACAGAGAGACATTAGATGTTGCCTAGAGCCCCTAACCTGGAGTTACAGCAGCGCATCACCCTCACCAGCAAACACTGCATTGTTTGTTGGCCCAAATTCCTTCTTTTGGGAAAACACTCCTCTCCCTGAGGGCCGTCGTTCCCACGCCCAGGGAGCTGGACGTGCAAGCCAGGCTGGCCTTGGTGTTTGGTTCAGGAATGAGCCCAGACTTAAAATGGCCACTCTGAGTCCTCTCTTGGAATTGTATGCGGAGGACACAGGGCAGATTGATTCTTGGCAGTCACGATGGGAGGGTGCTCACGATGGGAGGGTGCTCGCGGAGTCGTACCCAGCAGAGGAGGAAAGCAGCGCACCGAGCCACCATGGAGCACCCAGATCTAGCTGCGCCTGAGGTTGGCATATTCATGATCCTACCTATTATTTGAATGATAAATATCCCTTTGTGATTTAGGCTACTTTGAGAGTTGGGTTTCCACCAGCTGTACAAAGGATCTTGACTCATAAAGCTCTCAGTCTTTCCCTCTCTAAGGACTCCTCTGCCTGAACTCTGCTAACTGGTCTTCTACTTTCCTGAACCCACTGAAGATTTCTCCTCACAGAGCCTTTATTCGCCCTCCTCCAGAAATCTTCCCTCTTCTCCAAGTCTCATGTCGGCCTTGATGATCCCAGCCTATGGCACTCAAGCCTCCTATGAGCCCATAGTAGTGGGGTGTCCCTCCCCGAGAGTTAGGGACTCAGCCTTCTCCTGTCACATCTCAGGGATGGATGACTCACCCACACACGCAGGCCCTACCAACCTTGAAGCTGGATCACATGGTTTTTCTCAGCCTGCCACAAGCTCTGGTGTGTATGCCACGCACACTCCAGCTGATGGATGCCCGCCCTCCCTCCCCCAGCCCACCGCCCTCTAGCCTGGCCCTTAAAGGCCCAAACAATGATAAGTTCTACAGTGACCCATGAGAAGGCAAGTCTTAGAGACAAGGAGTGGCCTCCGGCTCCTGTTTGAGTTCTCTCAAGTGCCTTGTATTTATTTGGCACTCCCTAAATACTGTTCATTGGGCTATTTTTACTCCCTGTGTGCAGTGAGAAAGTCACTCAACTTTTCTGAGCTCATCTCTGAGACACAATAAGTTTGTATGTGCAGAATCCTTAAAAACAAGTCTTTTTTCAAAGCACTTTCACACCTGTTCTCTTTCCATGTGCACAATATCTTATTATAGGATAAGTCAAGTAAAAATGATCCTCATTTCAGAGAGGAAGCATTCAAGCCCAGAGATAAGAAGTGATGTTTCCAAATAGAGTCAAGTCATACACCTTTTCAGAGGTTGTACTTTAGGGCCTATCTAGTCCACCCCTCAAGTGACAGCAGGGAAACTGAAGCTAGCAATGTTCAGGACTCCTAGATCATAGCACTTTCTACTTGTCCTCTAATGCCAGTAAACTACGGTGCTAAAATTAGGACACAGGTGTGCTGCCTCAGTGCTGCCTCAGTAGTGTTAGGATTTTCAGCAGGAAGTGATCCATGGAGCACAATGCCTAAGAGATCAGGGAGGAGGCAGCTGCAGAGGCTGGTAACTAGTTGCCCTTGTGTTTATCCTGAAAATAACATGTATAAAAGGCAGAGGGGAAAATAGGACCCCAAAAGATCTAAACTCTCCTTGAACATCAAAGTTGCTTTTTCTTTTTGAGACAGAGTCTCACTTTATTGCCCAGGCTAGAGTGAGTGCCGTGGCATTAGCCTAGCTCACAGCAACCTCAAACTCCTGGGCTCAAGCAATCCTCCTGCCTCAGCCTCCCAAGTAGCTGGGACTACAGGCATGCGCCACCATGCCCGGCGAATTTTTTTCTATATATATTAGTTGGCCAATTAATTTCTTTCTATTTATAGTAGAGATGGGGTCTCGCTCTTGCTCAGGCTGGTCTCAAACTCCTGAGCTCAAACGATCCGCCCACCTCGGCCTCCCAGAGAGCTAGGATTACAGGCGTGAGCCACCGCGCCCAGCCGAAAGTTGCTTTTTCTTAATGAAATGACAAAAATGAAACATTTGGCCCTAAATCGAGATTCAAAATTCCACAAACTACTGTTTACTAGTTTTCTAAGGTTCTACTAGAATTAATGGGGAATGCACAAATGGCAATCTGGAATTTATATTATGACACTCCCAATATAGCACATACTCAGAATTTGCCTTATGTCTTTTCCCAATTCTTTTATGAAAGACAACGTGGTACATTTAAAAGACTTCTGAAATACCATGCAGCGATTTAAAAATAAGAAGTTAGATCCACATCTTTTGACAAAGAAGGATGTCCATGACATTTTATTAAGTACAAAAAGGCAAATTATAGAGGAATTATCTGCAGATAAAATGAAAAAAAAAATTTAGCTCAACATAATACTTTTAAAAACCTAGATAAATGGATGTAGATACATTTCTTTTCTTTTTTTTTTTTTTTTTTGAGATAGAGTCTCACTCTGTTGCCTGGGGTAGAGTGCTGTGGCGTCAGCCTAGCTCACAGCAACCTCAAACTCCTGGGCTCAGCCGATCCTCCTGCCTCAGCCTTCTGGTTAGCTGGGACTATAGGCATGCACTGCCATGCCCAGCTATTTTTTTCTATATATTTTTAGTTGGCCAATTAATTCCCTTCTATTTTTTTTAGTAGATACGGGGGTCTTGCTCTTGCTCAGGCTGGTTTCGAACTCCTGACCTTGAGCGATCCTCCCCTGCCTAGGCCTCCCAGAGAGCTAGGATTCAGGCGTGAGCCACCGCGCCCGGCCTTTGTTTTTTTATAATATAGAACAAGAGCAAAAGCTGCCCAGTTCATTTGATAAGTCTAGTATAACACTGTTTCTGAAACCAGATGAGGCTGATTCAAGAAAAGAAAATTTAGGTTCATGTTATATGTGAATATAGTTAGAAAACTCCTAAGTAAAATATGTTACTTAAGTCCAATTGTGTATTCAAACAATATGCCATGATGATCAAGGCTTTTCCCAGGACTGCAGGAGGAGTTCAACACTGGAAAATCTATCACCAAATCAGTCCTGGGATGAGGACACAGTGAACCCACTTCCTGACTGTTCTCAAAGTCACAGGGAGCAACAATGAGCAGAAGGCTCACTCACACGGAGGCTTTGTAACTAAACAAAAATGATGAGTAGGTTCTACCAGAGAAAGCCAATACCGTATTCATTTTAAAAACACGCTCTCCAGGGCAGAAATCTTTAAGTTAGTTGAGGCTGGCAATATGATATGTGTGGCAGTCTAGGACACTTAGGGAGGGGAGTTCTAGCTTTGCCACATCTATGTGGCCTTGGATATTTTACTTCTGCCTGTAGAATTTGGGGTTTGGACAGATGATCTCCAAGGTCCCTGTGAGTCCTGTCTGAACCAGTCTTAGGATGTAACAACTTCTTTCCTAGCTCAGAGACAGATTCTTAGAAACGGAGAGGCAGGAAACCTGCACTGGAGGCTGTCACTGGGGTGCTTTCATACCTGCCATCCTCTCAGCCTCCAGCTACCTCTGAAGGGACCGACAGCTTTCCTGTGAGGCAGGTGCCTACCAGGGGGCCTAATGGCAGTGGCACCGCCCCCATTCCCCGCACTTACCCGCGCAGCTTCTCTGCTGCACCAGCATCTGCTTGAGTTCGCTGAACTCGCTGGATCCTTCCGTGGACTCCTCCAGCACGTTCTCCTGCTCCTGCATGTCCAGATCTGGCTGTTCCCCACAGGGGTCACCCAGCTCCGAGTCCTGAAAGCCGTGTTCTTCCACCTGTCCCATCAGAGGCTCCGGCGTCTCCAGACTTTCCGAGCCCTCGTCGTTGGTCTGCACCTCGATCTTAATAACGATCCCGTCGTGTGCTGAGGGGAGGGGAGGAGAGAAGAGTCCAGAACACATTCATGCCACCTGCCCAGGTTTCTGCAGCCCTAGAATGTACATTTCAACAATTCTAATTTGGGGGACCCTAAAGAAATGTAATATTGAATTGGCAGTGAGTACACACAGAATTTTCTGGACACTTTGTAGCTTTGAACACCAACCCAAACTGGGGTCCAGTTAAAATAGATGCAAAGTTTGTTTTCCACAAGCCCTGCAATTTTTAAAAAATATTCAGCACTGTCAGGGTTTATTTTAAAGAGGCCCTCATTCCCCTTCCCAGTTAGGACAGGCAATTTGTACAGTCAACACAATTTCTCACTCACAATCAAGCTGAAATAAGAAAAGGCAGCCCACCTCCTTCCCACTCTCCCTTGGGCCCCAGCACCCAGGTGTCCGACAGACAGACCCACCTTTCCAAGCTCATACGCATGTACCGTAGGAGTGTCTGGGTTTGTTTTTAAACAGCAACCTATTACACACATTGCCCTGAATGCATGTGTTTTTCAGCTTGCCTATAGGTCTGTAGGTTAATTTCAAATGCATCCTTACTCACATAGGCATCATTTCACATAATAGGATTATAATAACACATTTTTGGGTTTTAGTGCAGTATTTTTTTTCTTTTAATTTCCTTCCCCTTCCCTCACTTCCCACTTCATTTTTGCTATCACCTCCCAGGTAACTCCCATAATTAAGTAAGATTTTTCTCCATGCTTATGTAGTTACTCATAACAATACATATACACTTATCTGTCTTTATTTTCTGAACACTTTATTTTTTTGGTGTTAAAAAATAAAATTACCTTATGTCCCTCCTCTACATTTCTTTTGTCACTCAAATACCTTGTGGAAATCTCTTCAAACCAATTTCTATAGCGCTAACACATTCTCTTTAAATGTTGCATGTATTACATTGTGAAGATAATACTGTAATTTATTCATTCTTTCCCTAATGGAAGAACATTCACTTTTTGTTCCCAGTCTTTTGCTATGGTGAACAATACTGCAATAAACATTTATTTCTATCTCTAACCACAAAATAGTGGTTTTATTCCTAGGAGATTCCTAGGAGTGGGACTGTAGAGTCAAGAGGTGTATATAGTTTTAATTTTGACAAATGTCATCAGACTGCTTTTCAACAAGGCTGTGACAATTCACATTTCTACCAGCCTGCATACGAGTATCCTTTTCCCCACATCCCTGCCAGTAACAGACACTTTTGCTCTTTTTAATTTTCTTCAGTCAGATGGGTATAAAGTGATAACTTACTGATACTTTAATTCCACTTCTCTGACAGGGTAAGTCTGCATATGATTTCCTCTATTTATTGGCCTTTTAGATTTAATTTTGTGTGAACTGTGTAAGCACATCTTTGGATTTAATTTTGGACTGTGTAAGCACATCTTTGGACTCAATTCTAATCAGATTGTCTTTTCTTACTGATTTGGAAGCATTCTTTGATTTTTGTATTAAGATAACCCATTGTGTCTTATTTGGATTTCTAATTTCCCCCCTCCCTCAAAATCTGTCATTTGCCTGTTATCTTTATGTGTGGCACCCTTTGCATACACGAAAGTTGTCGGTGGCTTTTAAAAGGTTTCCTTCCGTGTGATCAGGTGTGTCCCTGCTTCTTCTTATAGCTCCCAAGTTTTCTGTTTTAGCCAAGAAAGTCTCCTCTGGTCCTAGATGGTCCATCTGGTCTCCTAGATTGCATCCCCCGGTTTTTATTGTCTTACTAACATTTAGGTCTTTAATCCACTTGAAATTTATTTTTATTTTATGTATGCTGTGAGATAGGGATTCAACTTTATTTTCTTCCAGATGGATTGGCTTGTGCAAGTGTAAAACCCCCTTATAGGTTGAAAATGACTTCCTTAGTTGAGGAAATGTGTAATGCATAAATATATTCATGCATTCACTGACTGATTATTAACAGATAATTTACTGGGCACCAACAATATGTTATGGGGTGTTCTAATGCTTGGGATATTATCAGTGAACAAAACACAAACCTTACATAGGGTGGTAAACACAATAAATAAATCACATTGTATGTCAGAAGTGCTGTGGGAAAAAAACAAACCCTGCGCAATTGCAGTGGCTCAAGCCTCTAATCCTAGCACTCTGGTAGGCTGGGGCATGGGGATCACTTGAGCTCAGGAGTTCAGAGACCAGGTTGAGCAAAAGTGAGACCCCATCTCTACTGAAAATAGAAAAATTAGTCAGGCATCGTGATGCGTGCCTATAGTCCCAACTACAGAAGGCTGAGGCAGGAGGATCGCTTGAGCCTGGAGTTTAAGGTTGCGGTGAGCTATGATGATGTCGCTGCACTCTACCCGGGTGACAGAGCAAGACTCTGCCTCATAAAAAAAAAAAAAAAAAAAAAGAAAAGAGCCCCCCACGAGGAATGAATGAAGCAGCTGCAGCCGTGCCCTGGTGAAGCTCCTCAGGCTCTCCTGCTAAATCCCCCATCCAAAGCGACCTCCCCACTTAGGAACCAAATCACCCCGTCAGGCTAAACACTGCTGCTACTGACTCAAAGCCGGGTGCTTTCTGATGCTTGGCCATCCTTTGAATCCTCTCTGATTGGCCAACTCTACTTCTGTCTGGAGGTAGACAGAATATAAAGCAGCTCTCATGTTCCCATGTTGCACCCCCACAACCTTAAATGCAGACCTTTGCTACTTTCCCTCCAACTGAGTCTCCCACTCTTGCTCTCCAAAGATATCTGTATCCTATTCACTATTAAAAGAAAAAGAAAAAAAAGTCATCCACATTTATAGTCTTGACTTCCTCCTGCGCTAGCTTGAAGTTACCATCTTCACCTCCCTCTGCCCTCCAATCTCAGGGAAAGTAGCGTCCCTCTTCTCTCCTCCTATAACCGAAATCCTCTGCTTCTTTCCTTAACCCTGCCCATACTTTTCTCCCTGGAATTCTGCTCGCTAGTTGTGCCCTTTTCTCCTTTGTCTTTAATGCTTGTCTCTGTACCTTCCACAAACACAACCGTGACTCCAGCATCAGAAAAAGTTCTTCCCTGACTTCACAGACTCCTTAAAATATTTTGTTTGCCTGTACCTTAAAATAATTTTTCAAATGATGTACCCCTTTGCACCTTCTTGAATAAATATATAAAATGCATCAGTAACTGCAAAAGATGTAATTTATGAAGTATTGTAAATATTGATATTTTGAAATAAACTCTTCCATCACCCTTTAATGTCACCAATGGAATCTGAGAACCCTAGCAATTTTAAACCCATCATTATTCACTTAGAAAATACATGAACAAGTTCTTCTTTGATAGTTGGAATTTTTATATCATTCCTTTTCACTTTGAACTTCTATTTCCATTCCTACTTTGCCCACAGAATTTTATCCTAATAGAACATATTTTTATGCTTAGAATCCTTTTAGTGATCACTTCATCTACCAGTCTGCCACAAAAATATGTAAGTAAATTGAAAGTTTAATTTTGCTTTCATTTCTAATAACCACAGTGCTCCAAGTATTCATTCTTTCCTGGCTTAAGTTATCCTTAGTGATTATTACTATAGAATGATAAACAATTATCCAAGATAGAAAACAAAAAACTTTTGGAAATGTATCTCTTACAAGGATGAATAGAAAATCTTTTCCAATTAGTTCACTTATCTGAGAATGAATATTCTTACTGTAGAAGGAGACAGAGTTCAGAATCAATTTTAGTCTATTCTTCATTTTTATAAATGAAACCTCATTTACGTAAATAGGTAGATGGGCTCGAAGGAGCTTTGTTATAGAACTGCCTTGATTCTCTGAACTTCTGAATTATATGCCACAAATCACATGGTTAACGTATCATCAAAAAAAATTTTTTCTGTCCTAGGGCTATGGCCAAAAAAATTGTTTTTAATAACCTATTAGCTCACTTGATTAGGTTGTCTTCAATTTTGTTGAAAGCTAAACATTGCAAACAACCTAACTTGCAAAAGAATTTGCCACTGAGGTCCCAGAGCAATGTGCTTCTTGGACATGTACCCCAAACATTCTGGATTATCTGTTTGGTGACCCAGGGGGCCCTATACCTGGGAGAAATGCTCCACAGTAAGACACGGATGGGCAGGAGGTACCTTTTTTTTTTAATCTTGAGAGATGTAGGAGATGAGGGCCCATATTTCAGGGACCCCATGTGTTGTGTGCTCTTGGCTGATCAGTTTTATAAATGAAAACAGATGGACTAAGGACCTGGAAATTGCACCCTCAAAGCCATCTATGTTGTGCCCCTTTTAGAGAGTCTCCTTGTCTCCTGAAAGCATGCGTACCCCAGCCTGAAGACCAGTGCCTTTAACACCTTTAACTGCAAGACCCCACTCAAATGCATGCTGTCCACTAGGCTTCGTGCAGTACTCTCAGCTGAGCGTGTGCCGCGGAACCCCCAGCACTTTCCTGCTCTGCTCTGTGTTACTTAACTCTTTCCGCCTTGAGACAAGCACTATTCACACTTTCATGCCACCCCCCCTCATTAGGCAGTAGGGGAGCCTGTGTTTCTCACCAGAAAGGTCTCCCCACCCCAAACAACTTCTGAAAGAGTACTGACAACCAAACTGTATTTATAAGACACACTATGAGAATATAGTTTATGACCAAAGGTAACATGTTAAACCAGTAGCAAAAAGTTTTAAATAGATGGAAACAACAGGCTTCCTGACTAGAAGGGGAAAAAGCTACCTTCACATTTCACCAAAAAAAGTTTATTTCATCAAAATAAACTCCTGATGTGGCTAGGCTCATGCCTGTAATCCTAGCAGTCTGGAAGGTTGAGGCCGGAGGATCACTTGAGCTCAGGAGTTTGAGACCAGCCTGAGCAAGAGCAAGACCCCGTCTCTACTAAAAATAGAAAAATTAGCCGGGCATGGTGGCGCATGCCTGTAGTCCCAGTTACTCAGGAGGCTGAGGCAGGAGGGTCACTTGAGCCCAGAGATTGAGGTTGCTGTGAGCTAGGCTGATGCATGGCACTCACTCTAGCCTGGGCAACAAAGCGAGACTATCTCAAAACAAACAAACAAAAAACTCCTGATGAATAAAAAATTTAGATATAAATAATGAAATCATACTAGTACTGGAAACCCAGGTACATAAGTTTTACAACTTCGAGCTGAGGGACAGTCTATTCCTAGACCTCTGGGACCCTCAAATATCCCTTCGAGAGGCTGCCTGTTCAATCATACCAAACATATTGAATATGTCTAATCTGTATCAACTATACATTTTTGCTATAAATTGTTCTGAAAGGATTTGTAGCTTGCTTTGACATCAATTGGCTGTAAGAAATGTACTTAATCTGTGATTGGTTTTCAATCTCAACAATCACACCTATTCGTAAGGTCTCTTGTGAGATGGAAAAAATCTCCCTTACAAATTGTTTTCAAATTGTATTAAATGTTTGTGAAGGCTGAATTTAATAATTAATGAAGGTGATATAATGCTATATTTGTAGACATTTAGTTAAACATTAAGTTATTTACATTTAGTAATTTTCTTTTTGGTTTCTAGGGTAAAAAATATTTTGTTTTAGGTTTCCAGTATTTTCATAGATTTCTGAGAGTCTCTCACGTCCAAGGCCTATGATCACAGTGTTTACTGAATAAAATGGCCTGAGTAAATAATTCTACTATATGAAACCCAGACACCATAAAGAAAATGACTAATAAATCTGAATATACAGAAATTTAAAATTGATAAATTTGAACAAATTTAAAACTACTATACCATCACACAAAGACTACATAGAAAAAGTAAACAACAAACTGGGAAAAATATTTGTATACCTATTACAGACAAGAGCTAATATCCTTAATAGTTAAAAAGCTTTTACAAATCAATAATAAAAATATGAATAATCCAAAAAAAAGAAAATTCACAAAATAAGACATACTAGTAATCAATAAAGGTATGAAAATATGCTCAAAATCACCCTTATAGAAAGTCAAATAAAAACATTAAAATATTATTTTCTCTACCTATCACTTTGGCAAATACTAAAAAGATAAATAGTACCTACTATTGTCATGGGTGTGTGGAAATAAATATATTCTCATGCTTAGATGAAGGCGTATAAATTGGTACAATTGTTTTGAAGGACATTTGCCAGCATCTATTAAATTTTTAAGTGGGTATATCCTTTCACCCAGAAATCCATTTCTAAAAAAGTTTCAGACAAGTGCACAGAGATCTATTTATAAGGATTGTTACTGAAGCACTGAAACTTGTGAACACCCTGAAAGTACATCAATGGGAAAGTATTTAAATAAATTATAAAATCAATACACAAAATACTATAGTCTGCTGTTAAAAAGAACAAGGTAGACATATTCCAATGTGTAAAAAAACATATATTACTGAAAAAAGCAACTTGCCAAACAATGTACTTCTATATTGTTTGAATTGTCTTACAATGACAATGTATTTATGTATTATGTAATTAAGACTATATGTGTGCACATAAAATTAGAAGGATAAACTGCTGACTCTTGAGAGAAAATTATGGAGAGCTTTCATTCTGTATTTTTTCTTTTTGAAATTAAAAACCAATGTTGCCACATTATTATTAGTATTATTTTTTTGAGACAGAGTCTCACTCTGTTGCCCCAGCTAGAGTGCTGTGGCATCAGCCTAGCTCACAGCAACCTCAAACTCCTGGGCTCAAGTGATCCTCCTGCCTCAGCCTCCCGAGTAGCTAGGACTATGAGTAGCTGGGACTATAGGCATACGCCACCAGGCCTGGCTAATTTTTTCTATATATTTTTAGTTGGCCAATTAATTTCTTTCTATTTTTAGTAGAGATGGGGTCTCACTCTCAGTCAGGCTGGTTTTGAACTCCTGACCTTGAGCGATCCTCCTGCCTAGGCCTCCCAGAGTGCTAGGATTACAGGCATGTGCCACCATGCCCGGATAATTTTTTCTATATATTTTTAGTTGTCCAGATAATTCCTTTCTATTTTTTTAGTAGAGACGGGGTCTCACTCTTGCTCAGGCTGGTCTGGAACTCCTGAGCTCAAATGATCCACCCTCCTTGGCCTTCCAGAGTGTTAGGATTACAGGCGTGAGCCACTGTGCCCTGGCCCAAAACCAGTTTTAAAAAGCTCTTTCCACCCCTAGCCCCCCATTTCCTGCTCCCTGAGGCAATCACTTCCAACTCCTCTGTAACTATGAGTAACAGACTTGTATTGCTACTCTCGAGTTTTCAATTTTAAGCATTATCTATTGACTTCCAAGACATGAAGTTCAGGACCATCTCCTCCAAATCCCTACCAACAGAGTTTGTTTGTGTCCTACCAATAGAGTTTCACTGTATTAATAACTTTACTTGGATCAATACTGGGTATTTACATTTCTAGAATATATAAATGTTATTTGTAATTAAACTATGTAGTACACAGCAAGTACTTTCCTATGCCTGAAAACCATTTTGCTTTTCCTAGAGCTATGTTTCCTTTTGCTTAGCTCACTGTTAATTATCATGAATTCAGCTCCAAACTTTTCCCTGATCCTTCTGTATACCTCTTCTCTCCAAATATTCAAACATATTGGGTATTTATCAATTTTGTCTACTTGAAGAAAAGTTTCTGGAACCTTCTGCTGTGCCCCAATCTGGATTGGCTGCCTCTGGGTGCACAGCTGTCTTCTTGGGATGCCCCTCGTCAGCTCCCTGGGAGTCCCTTCAGTTTTCTCTCTTCTTGAGGTTCCTAACGCCTCTTTCTTGCTTTATTTCCTCATTTTGGCAAAGCTCCTCCCCCCAGCCTGAGAAAGGGTTCTTGGGGACCCTGAACATCTCAAAATGTCTCAATTTCACTTTCACATTTAATTAAAATAGTTTGGCTGGATACTGAATTGTAGGGTAGAAAATATTTTCCCCCAGGCCTGGCGCGGTGGCTCATGCCTGTAATCCTAGCACTCTGGGAGGCCGAGGCGGGTGGATTGCTCGAGGTCAGGAGTTCGAGACCAGCCTGAGCAAGAGCGAGACCCGTCTCTACTATAAATAGAAAGAAATTAATTGGCCAACTAATATATAGAGAAAAAATTAGCCGGGCATGGTGGGACATGCCTGTAGTCCCAGCTACTCGGGAGGCTGAGGCAGGAGGATCGTTTGAGCCCAGGAGTTTGAGATTGCTGTGAGCTAGGCTGACGCCACGGCACTCACTCTAGCCTGGGCAACAAAGCGAGACTCTTGTCTCAAAAAAAAAAAAAAAATAGAAAAGAAAAGAAAATATTTTCCCCCAGAATTTAAAGGGCATTGCTCTACTATCTTCCAGCTTCCAATGTTGTTGAAAAGTCTGAGGACATTCTAATTCTTGTTTCTTTGTATGAACCTGTTTTTCCTCTTGGAAGCTTGTAGGATCTCCTTTGTCCTCAGTTGCTCTGCAATTTCTTGCTGACAAAGTGTAGGTCTATTTTCATCTAGTATTCTGGGCAATTGGTGGGCTCTTTCAATCTGGAAAACTATGTTTTTATTTGTTGAGAATTTTTCCTTTATTTTGTGGATAATTCCCACCTCCGCGTTTGCTGTTCTTTTTTTCTAGATACTCTTATTATCTGGATGTTGGACTTCGATCCTTTAGTTTTCCTAGTCTTTCCTTATTTTCTTTTTTGTCTTTTAACTTTATTTTCCAGGATGTGTGCTCAACTTTATCTTTCAACACTGCTACTGAGTTGTTTATTTTTTTTTTTGAGACAGAGTCTCACTTTGTTGCCCAGGCTAGAGTGAGTGCTCTGGCATCAGCCTAGCTCAGAGCAACCTTAAACTCCTGGGCTCAAGCAATCCTGCTGCCTCAGCCTCCCGAGTAGTTGGGACTATAGGCATGTGTCACTATGCCTGGCTAATTTTATATATATATATATTAGTTGGCCAATTAATTTCTTTCTATTTATAATAGAGACGGGGTCTCACTCTTGCTCAGGCTGGTTTCAAATTCCTGACTTTGAGCAATCCACCTGTCTCGGCTTCCCAGAGTGCTAGGATTACAGGTGTGAGCCACCGCGCCAGGCCGCTACTGAGTTTTTAATTTGCATTATTATATTTTTAATTTCCAAGAATTCCTTTCTAATCTTTTGTTTAAAAATAGGTATTATACTTTTATGTCATGAATGTATTTACTTCTTTTATCTAAGGATGTTATATATAAGTATCTATACATATTTTTTTCCCTCTCTGCATGGTTTCTGTTCCTCTAAATATATTTTTTTCTGATTTTATTTCTTTACTTATTTGTCTCTGTGCATGAGAGGTTTTCCCCAAATGTCTTGTGGCTCTTGGTTGTCCATGTAGACTTAAAAGTAGAACACTCAAAAAAGAATTGAGTGCTCATTGCATTTGGGTGGGGCTTGCTAAATGTGAGTCTCCCAGTAGGATGCTTCGGAAAGGTCATTTTACTAGGCAATCTTCTGGGCTGGTCCCACAAATCTCCAGGTAAGACTTCCAATATCCTGCCCCAAGGGTTTAATCTTAGATATCAGCATCATTTTGGGAGTCAGTTTAGGAAAGAAAGCCGTAGATCTCAACATCTGCAATGTCTAGTCTCACTTATTGCCCTGTTTGCAGTATGGTACCCCTCCCTCAGTTGTGCTTGGAGTCCACGTCTAGAGATCCTCTTTCATCCTCTGTAGAGAATGAGCCTCCGTCATGGAGCAGGGCTGGGGAGAGGCCAAATGCCAGCGGTAGGGACTGGGGGAAGGTAATGGGGAAAATGGGGAGTGTTAAATTGCCTCTTTAAGAGACGTTCAACCAACCCTCCGTTTTTAGTCTCATCTTTACTCGTGTTTCTAGCCTAGAGTCTCAGGTACTGCTAAGTCCTGAGTCCTAAGCAGGGGTGGGAGTACAAACTGGGTTTCTTCTCAGCTTTCCTAATACCAATTTCAGATTCGGCTCTCTGTATCAGTCATCACTCATCCACCTGCTTTTAGGATTTCCAAACTTTGTCACTGCTCCCCGATGCCCATTCTTTTAAATAGTCCCTTCATTCTTGTTTTAGAAGGATTTGGGGAGGTAGGAATAAACACATGTTCAATCTGCCAACTCTAACTCAAAGTCTTTCATCATGCACTTAAAAAAAAATATTTTTACTGAATAAGAAATAATATATGTTCATGCTAGAAAATTTTATAAAACATAGAGAATATGATTTTGGTATGTTTCTATGACCAGTTCTTTCTATCTTTTTGCTTATATCATTGGCTTCATATTATATTTACATTTCCCATTTGTATGTCAATAGTCTCCCCTGTCAATTGGACCATTCCCACCAAAATTTCAAACAGGCTTTAGCAATCCCTACCTTAAGAAAACAAGAGCCGCCCCCCCAACATTTCCACTCCTCCTCACAGCCAAACTTCTACTAGCACCGACTGTCAATGGGCGCTGTTCCACCTCCACCATGCTACCAAGACCTCTCAATTTGCAAACCCAACGACACTTTCCAATCTCCATGTTAATAAACTACACAGCAGCACTCAGCATTGTTGACCACATTCCCTCCTTCTGGAAACACTCTCATCTTGAAATACCCAACGAAACACCATCCTAATTTCCCTGCTACCTTTTTTGCTACTCTTTCAGTTTCCTTTGGTTCCTCTGGTACCTCCTCCTTTTTCAACATTCTTCAACAGTGTTGAACAACAATCCTGGATGCACCTGAGAATCACCGTGGAAGCTTTTTAAAAAATACTAATGCCTAGGCCTCACCCCAAACAATATATTCTAAACCTCTAAATCTGCCCCCAGAGTCAGGGCTCTGTAGGGCATGTCTTGTGCTCTCCTCTCCTCCCTCTCCAGACTGAGTAACCTAATTCAGTCTATGCTGCCAACACCCAAATGTCCCAGCGTCAATGTCTCCAGCTCACACTTCTCTTCTTGAATTCCAGACTCCTTTATTCAGCTGCTTCCTTAACACTTTCTCCTTGATGTCTCACAGGGATCTCAATGTGTTCAAAATCGAATTCTCCTCCTTTCTACCAATCTGAACCTCATGTTGTCTTCCACTGACCCTGTTACCCTTGGCACCTCCCGCTCCCTCCTATTCAGCATCCAGCGATATCACTAAGTCCTTTCTCATACTGCCAACATGCGTCCTGCAAACAGCTACTTCTCTCCTCGGCTGTGCCAACGTCTCCTACCTAGAAGGCAAACAGAACCTCCAACAGTTCTCCTAGCTCCCAGACTTTCCCTCCCTTACTTCTCCTTGGAGCAGCTAGAACACTACTTTTTCTTTAGGTTTCCACTAGAAATTCCATGTTCTCAAAAGAGGCCTTTTCTGATCTCCTAAACTCAAGGGAACTTCCATGGTGTCTGGTGGTCTGGATGCTTTTTGTCTCAGCTCTGTCACAGCTGGTGACTGTGCTTTTATGGAGGTAGGTGGGGTGTTTGGGTGGTTAACATCAGTCTCGCTACTGGAGTTAAGTCTGAGGGCAAGGACCTCTGGCGTACACGGTTCCTGACACAGTACCTGGTACAAAAAAACATTTGATGAACTAAATAATAAACATCCAAGTGAAACTTATAATATCAAAACTCTTTATAAGTATAATTTTAGTGGCTGTATGATAGTCTATTGTAATGTGATGTATTGATGTACTGGTACATCTTAATCCATATTTTGGATTCTTTTTCATCCCATAGATTCTCAGAAAGAAAATTATGATGTCAAATGTATGAAAATTTTAAGTATTTTAGATATATTTTAAGATCAGAAAGCATCAGATTGCTTTCTCAAAAGACTGAACTATACACACTCTGAGCAGCAATGTATGAACATACAGACTTCAGCCACACCTTCTGACTTATCTCATACTTTCCTAATTTGTTAGGTGAAGATGGCACTTGCCTTCTCCAGGCCTCCAGGGCTACTCTTGTAGGGCCACAAACGGGAGCCCCTGTTCTGAGTATTTTGATAGCAGGGTTGATAACTGATTCATCTTTGGATCTCTTTGCCCTTGGAAACTAAACCATTAAATGATAGTTTATTGAATGAATTTACTTAGTCAAGTCATAAAATTGTCATATTTGGGATATCTGGAAATATCAGAAGTCCCAATTTTCTAGACTTTTCCTCCCTGGTGTCATACCTTTGAGTATGACCCTGGCCCAGGGCTGGCTTTGCTACCATCTAGCTTAGGGAGAAGATGCCTGAGTAGACAGGTTATACACCGGTGTGTTTGCGGCTCTGATATCTGCAGTTCCACAGAACCATCCTGCTATGGCAAGGTCAGGGCCTTTGGTCTAGCTCAGAGGTGTGAGCTGAAGGCCTGTTCTGTGGAGCAATGGCTCCTACCTCCTCCCCTGTCCTCCCTCCCACTGTAGGCTCCAAGGGGTTTGAGATTGTAAGTGGAACAAATAACACATTTCAGCCATACAAGGAAGCCTCTGTAAGGCCACCACTTCCCAGCAAGAGCTCAGGCCATGGATGTGTGTGTGCCAGAACAAACCCAGCCCAAGGCTGAGTAGACTGGGGTTGCTTTCCAATTCTGGCCACATTCTGTGGGAGGCCATCTGTGATGAGGATGTGAAAAGTAGACAGAGAAAGGGGATGGATGCTCTTTCATCCAGCCTTCTAAGAAAATGCTACAAGAGCAGCACCTGAACCACAAAGCCCCACTGGGACATCAGACTGTGTTGTAGGATTTTTACTACAAATAACCTTCTCCTAAATTCTCATTCTTTGCCTCCCAAGCCTTCTTTCTTACTTCTTCCACCTCAAATCTCTCTATTCCCACTTGACCCTTCTTTCTAGACGTGGCCACTCAAATCTTTAAGGTACAGACTGATTTTCCTCCAACCAAAAGATCACCCTGCCATGTGCCACACTCATTTGCTTTTAAATTAATCTCTTTTGTCTGCCAGAATGAATTCAGAATTAGCCCTTCCCCTTGATTTAAGTCTCTAGGCAAATTCTTAGAAAGTGAAGACACTGAATTTCTCTGGGACATGTTAGCACTTGTATTTTCACAGGGTTCTGTCTTTCCTCTAAGCTATCTTCCCACTTAGTACGTGGGGCTAACATTACTCAATGTTCCTAGAACATCTCCTTGGAGCCAGTTTATAGGTCCCCGAATCAATGACATTAACTCATAACAAAACCTGGCTATTGACCCCAAACTGGGTTCTCCAGCTGGACCATCCTCCTTTTTCAACAGACACGACCACCAGTGAGGTTCGGCTACTCTCACAGGTCATGTGTGCCACAAGCGACAAGGATCGACTTCCACTGAAGACCATCAAAGTAAGTGATGCAAGTCCAACAGTGATTCCACAGCAGGGGCTCCAAAAACTAACCATGTACCACGAAAACACCTGCAGAGTAAGTGTGCAGGCCACTGATCCGGCCGCTGTGAACAGGATGACACCCCACGCACACCAACAGCAGCTGGTTTTCACTGGGCCACGGTTACATGCCAATAACGACGCCAAGGCCTTGGGTTAGATATTCATGCTGCTCCTATTTTATATATGAGGAAACTGAGACTCTAAAAAGGTGGAACAACTAAAATCATGCCACTGGTAAGCAGGAAAGCTGGATTCACATGCAGGCAGCCCATCGCCAGAGTCTGCACTCTTGTTAGTTATGCCTGGGGCATATCTGCTGACTTCGTCTAACTGCCTCGCCTAGACACTGTCCTGATGGAGTCATGCATGTAGGATGTTTGCAGTAAAGTCGACATCTGTCCCTTATCCTTCCACTGAGCAGCTGCAGGACTCAGGGATGTGGCCCTTCTCTGGGAAATTCCAGGAGGTATAAGCACTAGTGACTGCTTGGCATGCGACTGCCTTTCTTTGAGTTTCTTGCTTTATTTTCTGCAAAGAGTGAAGTGACACTTGGTCATGTCAAAACATCCCAAGACGTGAACCCAATGGCATTCCCATTTACCAACAACTTGGGCCACTGGTGGCCATGGAGGCCCCAAGCAGTCCCAACACCTGTAGGCCTTCTTTCTGTACGTGGCTTGCTAACATTCTCCTTTAGGGTCTACTTTGGATTGTGATGTCCCATGCTGGGGACTCCTGAGTACTGAAAGATCTAGAATGCAGAGCTCTGGGCCACCCGTTAGCCACTTACCCGCACTGGGATCTGTGGGCGCCTCGCCCTCCTCAGAGTCTTCCTGTTCCTGCATGGCCGGCCTCTCCCCGCGCTCCATCTGTGACATGAGGTCTGGTTTGGAAATTGCATAGTCTGGGTAGAAGAAAGGAAAAGAGATACTCTATGGGGTGAGGTTGTCCTGGATGCTGTTAAGTATCATCTGTGGGTATGTGATACCAGGAACAGCTCCTCCACTGGGGACCGGCGATGTTGGAAAACAGACAGCCAAGTGTCCACCCCCTTTCCTTAGGGCCTGCTGTGTGTGTGTGTGTGTGTTGAGGGAGTTGCCCACAGGTGGCCGAAGCCTGCCCAGGTTTTTCATGACAAAGGCACAAGAGATTTGAAATTTTATAAAGTAAAAAACTAATCCTGACAAAATCTAAAAGCCATAAAATACTGATAGATTTCCTTACATAAAATAAGTTTAAAGTTCTTTAGAAATAAAGTTAAACGATGAAGAAACTTGGAGGGATTATTATACATATACATATGTCTCATTTATATATATATATATATTTCTGAACTTGTCCATCTTTTTATATATTTACTGGCCATTTGTATTTCTTCAATGAATTACCTATTTATAGCTTTGCTTTTGATATTTTTTTACTAATTGTAGAAGTTCTTTATATATAATTATGGATATTAACCCTTTGCCCTTATGGCAAATTTCTACAATTAGTAAAAAAATATCAAAAGCAAAGCTATAAATAGGTAATTCATTGAAGAAATACAAATGGCCAGTAAATATATAAAAAGATGCACAAGTTCAGTAATCATCAAAGAATACATATTAAAATAGTAAGGTATCATTTTTCACTTAAAGGACAAATATTAAAATAGAAAAACATCAGCTCTGGTCAGGATATGAAGAAATGGCATTTTCATACACTGTTACAGAAATATAAACTAGCTCAGCCTTCTGGAGGGCACCAGGGCAGTAGCCATGAAATTGTAAATGTGAATCCTTTTTACTTGGCAATCCTACTTCTTGGTATCAGTACTACTGAAACACTCATATAAGTTCACAATACACAGAGATGTCAATCAACACTTTGTAACAGTGAAAAAAACCCAGAATCAACCTACTGTCCATCAACAGTAGAAAGGTCAAAATCCTGATGGTTCACCTGGAATACTGTACTGTCTTTCGAGGGAGGCCTATGTATGCTGACAGGGAATGCTGTCTGTGCCCCACCATTAGGTAAAATAAGCAAATGGGCCCATCTGTGCAAACCCCAATCTGCATGTGCACCAGTGTATGTGTTGTGCTTATGTTTGCAAATGCAAAAAAAAAAAAAAAAAAAAAAGAGAGAGAGAGAGAGAAAGAATATAGGCCAAAGGGTTGTATTCCTCTGGGGAGGAATTACAGAGGCAGTTGCCTCTGGGGAGTGGCACCAGTGTATAGGTGGGGTTTCTCTTAATTATATAAATCTAAATTGTTGAATTTCATAATTATGTATATATTTTAAAAAGAAAAAAATTTAAAAAGGGGGAGGAAGTTATCCTATGGAAAGGTATGTACAAAATTAACAATTCTAGCAAGAATCAAAAGTTTCTATGTAGCAGCACATTTAATGTTTTTTAAAACCTTTTTTTGTATATGCCAAAAGTGTTTTCCACACCAGAGAAGAGGATGTATATAAAAGTACATTCTTCCAGGTTTTCATCCTTAAATATTCTTAATGAAAACAAAAATCCATAGACTTTGGGGTAAGACAGATCTCAGCGAAACTGTGATCTCCTGGCGGGGACCTAGGGTGAGCATTTAACTTCTCTGATCACGGCCTCCTTGTCTGCACTTTGGAGGCTAGGACATGGGGTGTGAAGCCCTCAATAAATGAGTGTCCAGACTCCTGAACAGTCGATCAGGAGTGCTAACACCGTCCGAGCTCCCTGACAGAGCTGTGAGGATTCGGTGAGGTGATTCCTATAAAGCTCCTCGAACTTGCCGGCACACAGTAGGCATTCAGCACATTTGTTTTCTTCCATTACTTTTTCCTTTCTTAGTAATAGTCTGCTGGACAGACTAATTTATTAAATAAAGGTGTCCATGGGGAAAATACTATGAGGGTGAGAGACCACGGATGTCTAGGTCTATCTTCTCCCACTTGCTCCAGAAGCTTCTCTGTAGAGCAGTGCCTGTTTTACAAGCTGTTCGGGCCTGTGCTGTGCTGGTGTATATGGGTATACGAGCATGATGTGCTCTCTAAAATTCCATTTTCCTTGCTTTTGACTATCTACTGGGGTTCAGAACTCCCTAAGGTTGCAAATGCACTTCAAGCTGTCGTCAAGGCAGCCCCAGTGAGTGAGGCCTTCTCCTTACCCATGGAAACCAGAGACTCATAGTTGCCCCTCATCACGTTCTTGTAGAGCTCCTTCTGCCACTCGGACAGGTTTCCCCACTCCTGCTCAGAGAAGTGGACGGCAACATCATCGAACGTGACAGGGACCTGAAACCACACAACAAGCTCCATTTAGATCAGCTGGAAGGCAGTCACAAGCCATAGCTGTCAACTCCCCAGGCCCAAACCCCTGGTGTTGGCCCAAACCCACGACTCAGGGGCTCCACTAGGACCTCTCTGGAAGTCTGGCCAGGCCTTGGCCACTGTCCTGGCCCAGAAAGTGAGGGACTCATCTTGCCTGGTCCTTCTCCTCCCACAGGATAATCCCTCAGCTCTGAAGCACGGTCTGCAGACCAGCAGGAATGGCACCACCAGGGCTCCTGCTGGACATGCAGACTCCCAGGCCCCACCATAGACCTACCAAATCAGAGCCTGCATTTAGTAAGATCCCCAGGGGATTCATGTACACAATAAAATTTGAGAAATGCTGGCCTAGAGAATATAGTCAGTTTTCTCTCTAGATAAAGCTGGGAAAAAGGGCAGTAGCACAGAATAGAAAGCAAGCCAGTCCACATTCAAGCTCTTCTAGAACCTTCTGGAAAACAATATGAAAACCTAACTGTTCTCTAGGTTTGTTTTTTTTTTTGGGGGAAGCCTCTTGAAATCACTGTTTTCCTGGCATCAACATGATCTGTAAGTGAACTGATCTGAGCGAGCAGAACAGGTCCCTGTGACCGGTAGCCTGAGTTCCCCTGCATCTGCCCTGGCTATAAACCACCACTCACAACATGCACCAGAGACTGACTGTCACACAGCTCTCTCACCTGGCCTCTGCTTTGCCCTCTCACCTGCAGACACCATGGCCAACTCTGCTGAACACCCTTCTAAACTGACAGTCCCTGGTCCCTGGACATTTCCATACTAATCTACGCATTTTTTTTTCTGAGACAGAGTCTCACTCTGTTTCCTGGGCTAGAGTGCCATGGCATCAGCCTAGCTCACAGCAACCTCAATCTCCTGGGCTCAAATGATCCTCCTGCCTCAGCCTCCCGAGTAGCTGGGACTACAGGCATGCGCCACTATGCCCGGCCAATTTTTTGTATATATATTTTTAGTTGGTCAATTAATTTCTTTCTATTTTTGGTAGAGAGAGGCTCTCACTCAGGCTGGTTTCAAACTCCTGACCTCGGGCAATCCACTCGCCTCAGCCTCCCAGAGTGCTAGGGTTACAGGTATGAGCCACCGCGCCCTAACCTATGCTTTTAACAACAGGAGAAATAATCTGATTTTGGCAAATCCTGTTCTTAGTGAAGCAGCATTGGCAACTAGGGATCACTAGATTCTTTTCTTTCCCAACCACTGCGTTCTCTAAATTCCTCAAGCACATTCCCAATCAGATCACTTCCTTGGGAAGCCCCAGTTGAGACAGGCTTACCTTGGGAACTTCACCATTGTTGCCCGGGGGCAGCCGCAGGATCCAGAAATTTCTGTTTTTCAGCAGGTTCTCCATGTTCTCCAGCCGCCTCTGCAGCAGCCCGTACTCCTGCAGCAGGGTCCCCAGCACGACCCACTTGCTCTCCAGATGGTTTGCAAACTCCACAGCTGTCTTCTCGCAGTCAGCTATCTTCTTTTCATTTGTCCCGGTCCTGCCCTCCAGGGTCAGTAGCCTCATGGCCTGGGCCTCCAGTTTCCTCTCCACCGCTTGGACGGCAGCCCACACGGCCAAGCGGGTGATCTCCGCCGTGGGGAGTGACTGTTCCTTCTGAGCTGCAGAAGAGATCTGGAAGGGGCTGTCCTTTTGGGAAACCGGGCTCTGGAGCAGGGGGTCCATGTCAGTCTCAGGAACTGTGGGGGAAAGGGTCAGGGAGTCTTTCTCAGGAACTTCAGGGGAGTGCA
Source organism: Mirza zaza (assembly GCA_008750895.1). Taxonomy (NCBI): domain Eukaryota; kingdom Metazoa; phylum Chordata; class Mammalia; order Primates; family Cheirogaleidae; genus Mirza; species Mirza zaza. The sequence goes on along the minus strand of VSMD01108295.1, from coordinate 82,472 downwards.
GAGGGGCTTCCTGATGGTGGGTGGGGTGGGACAGCAGGGAGATTTCTTGTTCAGCAGCTGAGGCTGGATACTGTGTCCCTTCCTGGGAAGCCAGGGGGCCCTGGAGATGAGTCTCTTGCTCAGAAGTGGCAGGATACAGGAGTGAGGGTCCCTTTTGCAGAACATGCGACATCCGGCCAGAAGTCTCTTGCTTGGGAGCAGTAGAAGTTTGGGGCAGGGAGCCTTGTCGGGGAACAGTAGGAGACAAAGAAGGAATTTCTTTGGGGGGAAGAATGCGGGATTGGAACAGAGTTTCTCGGGGGACTCCAGCAGGGGCCTGACGTAAGGTTTCTTCTTGTGGAACATTGGGGAATGACAGAGGTGATGAGCGTTGGTTCTCCATGTCCAACTGCTGGACCTGTGTTTAAGCAAAGAAAGGAAAAGACAGGATTGGAGGTCACAGTGTCCAGCTGGCAAAATAAATCCCAAAGTATCCACATTAAAAGGGTTTCAGTTTGGGTAGCAATAAAACATGCTCCTCAGATGTGAATCTCTCCTTGAGACCATAGCACCAACTTAGACACCAATTATAAAACTATTACAAATAAAAGATGTTTACGCCACCTTCTATTTTTTACAGAGCCATATCCTTTTTCACAACATACATTGCTCAGGTATCCTCTTATGAGCTATAATGTGGGGTAGGGGGAAAGGGTACCAGACTCAAACGAGAACAGGCGCTTTTAGCCCTGTCTATACCGACTGCTGCCTGTGTCACCCTGGCCTGGTTATCTGACCTCTATATTCTCAGTGTTCTTGTCCATAAAATGAGGATAGTAATATCTGACACATATACCACCTGCATTGTTAGAGCATTGAACGTAAAATAAAACTTTGAGAAATGACAAAGCAGAATTTTGTAAATGCCAGGCACTTACTATCCCACAACTCCCAGCAAAAGCACAGGTGATCACTAGTGGGGGCTGGCACTGTTAACTCGAAGGCGGACTTGTCATCTAGCCCCAATGCTTCCTCTAGTGTTATCAGGCCTTCGTGATGCCGTGTGTTCCTTCCCTCACTTGGTCCAAGAGTGAAGACACAAAATTATCTTAATTTTCCCAGACTCTTACTCTTTGATAAAAGTTGAATTGTTAACTTATGAATAAACTCTCTCAAAGAGTTTGTATGGTATATGTTTGACTTAGAAACATCTTCTATGTGCCCAGCCCCTACTACAGAGGCCAAACAGGCTTCTGGGCATTCTGGACTGGCTTTTGTTATGAGATGGGTGAAGGCAGGCAATTCAGCCATCCTCCAGGAGCCAAGGTCTCCTGGGCAGGGGTCCACTGCCGTAAGTGTACTCAGGCCGTCTGGGTTCCTCCCTGTGGTTCCTGAGGTGGGGAAAGAGGAAGCAAGGAGGCCTGGAAGGATGGGAAGCAGAGAAGAAGTCAGCCAGTCTTGTGACTTGCATGATGATTGGTGGAGACCAGACCAAAATAAAGACACAGATTCCTTTGGGGATTTCAATAATCCAGTCTCTCTCCCTGTTCCCCACCTTGTCACACCATGTCGAGAGAATTCTTGAATCACCAGGGAGGTGAAGCATCATCTGCAAGTGACCAGTTCTGTATTTACCAACCCAATCAATATCTTTATTGGAACTGATCAGAATTTCTCCTATAATAATTTCTGTCCATTTCCTCATTATCTTCCTTCAATCAATCTGCTCAATTACTACACTCTGTATAGAAATGATCTTTAAAGCAATTAAAATTTCCATTTTCTTCATTTGAAAATTAGCATATCCCTGGTATCTAGTCTGACATATAGTATGTGCTCAATAAATACCTGCTGAATGAAGAGTTAATTGCTGAGTTACAAAAAAAATTATTAGGATAAATAATGCAGTTCCTTTAGTTATCTATCAAAGACTTACCTAAACCTAAACCTATTCCTCCATATCTTCTATAGCTTCCTTTATTTGCTCATTTATTTACTTATTGGTGACTTAACTGAGATAGCATCGTACTTTAAAGCCAAGGATTGAAGATTTAAGATCCTATTCGGCAAACGCTTTTTGAGGTAATATGATCCAGTAGCTCTGCCACTACCCTGATGTGAGAACTAATTAGCTGGGAATAGCTAACAATTATTCAGCATTTATTATGTGCCATCAACTGGGTTAAGCATTTTAAAGGATTATCTCATTTAATCTTCACCAAAACAGGTGAAATAGGTAGTGCTAGAATTACCGTCCACACTCAGCATGTGAGGACATGGAGGACAGGGGAGGCAGAGCAACTAGCCCCAGGTCACACAGCTGTCTGGCTCCAGAGCCTGCAGGTTACCTCCTGGCCTCAACTGTCAACTGAGGCAACTGGCCATGTAGGTATGTGCTCCGAATCCTTTTTACCTCTGAAATTCAGCAGCCTGGAGATTAAACAAAGATCTGCAGGAGGTTTCATGGGGTTGGGGAGGGTGGGGAGAAGGTTCTGTCCTTAAAGACAGGTTGGGTCAGGGACCCCTTTGAAACCTAATGGAAGTTTCGGGTTCTCTTCCTCAAATAATACAAGGGCACGTACACAAAATGTCGATAACATTTGCAAGGAGTTCACAGACCCCAAAACTTGAAGGCTCAGCAACCACTAAGCCACTTTCCAATTCTCCACTCAGGCAATGCAGGTCTTGAGGGCCCAGAGAAAGGAGCCTCCTCACAGGGAAAGTGACTAGCATCCTGCAACACAATGGGCACATTATGGCCTTTTCCTCAGACAGGGATTAGGGTATTTGGTTACAACTAGTAGGAAGAAGGGGAAAAAAGTCCCTGGGGGCCAAGTTAGTCTCTCTGAGTAATATAGGGGTTTAATAGAAATAATGAGAGAAAAAAAAACCCTCCACTATAGTAAATAACGCCAGCAGGGGAGAACATCTTTACCAACTAGTCAAATTGAGTTCAAAGGAAAATACCATTTTTTTGCTCTCTGTTATTAGACTCTTTCTCTCCATTTCTGGATTTGGAGGACTACAGAGGGTCCACAGGAGCACATCTACTTCCCCACCCCCCCCCAGATAAAAGCCCCTTACTATAATTTCATCAGACTCAGTCAACCTTTGGCTTGATCTTACCCTAAGCATAAAGAAGTAGCCAAAGAGACTGGGTGCTGTGGTTCTTGCCTATAATCCTAGCACTCTGGGAGGCTAAGGCAGGAGGATTGCTTGAGGCCAGGAGGACACCAGCCTGAGCAAGAGGGAGACCCCATCTCTACAAAAAATAGAAAAATTAGCCAGCTGTGGTTGTGGGCGCCTGCAGTCCCAGCTGCTTGGGAGGCTAAGACAGGAGGATCACTTGAGCCCAGGAATTTGAGGTTACTGTGAACTAGGCTGAGAGCATTGCACTCTATCCTGGGCAACAAAACAAGACTCTTGTCTTAAAAAAAAAAAAAAAGGCATCTAAAAAGACATCTAATAAGGTCAAATTCTCACACTGCTGGTGAGGGGTGGGGGAGAATTATTCTGAGCCCTAAGCCCTATTTCATAGGATTTGACTGTTCCTCCCATCCCTTTGTATCAAAAGTGGATTTAGTCTCCAGGATTCATGCCGTATGAGCAGAGACATACATAACCATACATATCTGACAGTAAGAAAGTCTTGCCATTTTCTTGAATGACCTAGTGAGGTTCACTCAGCATTTCATAGCACTCAAGGGCTTTGGAGACCTAAGCCCAGAGCTTGTCATGTAAAAAAGTCTTTATTTTCCCCAATAGCTTATTTACTTATTATTATTATTTTAAAAATTGGGTGGCTTTTTAGAAAGCGAAATCTGCCGCCCCCCTCCTGTACACTGTAGGAAACTGAGGCTCAAAGGTACTGACTCCCATGCAGTAATCCTCTCTAGCACGGCCAGGCCATCTCAAAGGGCAGGTTTGCAGGGAGATCTTAAGACAGATTTTTAAGAATGGCCAACTGAAAAGGAACATCAGCCCCAACCCCTTAGAAGCCCGATCCCCAGACACCATCTGTCAGGACACCTAAAGTTTGGCCGGGGGCCCTCCAGACGCAGAGGCTGGAGGCCGAGGCCGGAGCCCGGAGGGTCGCCTGCTTCCCACCGCGGAGACTCTTGGCTGGGCGCCGCCCGGCCTCCCCTCCTCCCCCGACGGGCCGCGTCCGCCGCCGCCAGGCCCCTCGCCCAGGGAAGGCCGCCGCCAGGGCCGCCCCGCTCCCCGTCCAGGCCCACAGCAGGCCTTTCTGGGGCCGCGGGCACCGCGCCACAGATGACTAGCTACGTGACCTTGGGGCAGGCAGGGCAGGTCGCCGCCAGGTGTCTGTGCCTCAGTGTCTCTGCTCCGCGAAATGGGAGAGCCGCGTCAGCGCCGCGCCCGCGCCGGGGGAGGCTCGGCGGGGCCGAGCTCTGCGGAAAACGTGCGGGCGGCCACCCCGACGGACGCAGCGCCGACTCCGCAGGGAGCGAGCGCGCCGCCGGGCGCCCCACCTCGGGGCCGCGTGTGTGCCGGGGCCGGCGTCCGCGCAGCCTCGCACGGACGGCGGCGGATCCTCCGCCCGGCCCTGGCCCGCGCCCCCCCACCCCGTTCAGGGCGCGCGAGCCCCTCCAGGGCGCCCCCCCTCCGCGCCAACGTCGCAGCGTTTCTGTCCCTTACCGAGATCCCAGGCCGGGCCGCCGAGCCCGGGACACGCAGGCCGTCCCCGGGCCCCCGAGGCCGCGCGTCCGTGCGCGCGCGGGCCGCCCTCACCGGAGCCGGGGCCGCCTCGGCCATGGCCCTGCGCTGTCCGGCCCGGGCCCCGGGAGTCGCCGCCGCCGCCGCGCGCGGCCCCACGCAGGCCCGGACGCCCGGTCTTCTCGGCGGGCGACGCCGGCCCGGCCCTGCCTCCCCCGCCGGGGCTCGCGCGCGGCCGTCGGGCCCCGGCCTGCTCGGGGCGCGCGGGGCGAGCGGGCGCGGAGCCGCGGAGCCCGGGCGGCGGCGTCGGAGCGGGGCGCGCGGCTGTGCGGGCGACCCGGCCGGCTGCGCCCCGGCCGCGAGCTGGGCCCCGGCCCTCAGCAGCGGCCCCCGGCCCGCGCGCCGCCCCTCTGCGGCCGCGGCTGCGACCCCGGCTCCCGCCCCGGCCCCGGCTGCGAGCTGCGCTGCCGTCCCGGCGCCTCTTCAGCAGGGGAGCTGCACAGCAGCTGCCATGTTGATACAAACTGCATCCTGGGAGGCATGTCCCTCTCAGGCCGTTTAAAGAGAAACACTCCGAGGCTCGTCGGAGGCTGCCGGAACCCAGACAGCTCCATCTACAGCCGGTAGGAGCGAACAGTGTCGAGCGAGCAGCCAGCCAGGCGGCGACGGACACGCCCTGAGCCCGGGCCAGCCCGTCGTGGAGCCCGGGCCGGACCGCCGGGGCCTCCCACCCTTCGGGACCCTCGGGCCTCTCACCTGGGCTCCTCGCCTGCCCGGGCACCCTCGGGCGAGGCCGGGAGGCGGGCGGGCTGAGGCGAAAGCAGCGCGCGTAGCCCAGGCGACGTGCTGGGGTCTGGAGGCGGGTCGATTGGCTCCGACAGCCTTCCTCCCGCCGGATCCTCTGCTCCTCTCAAACCCAGAACCCGAGGTCGTTCCCTTTCAAAACCTGCGCTCACAAAGGGATCTAAGAAGCCCGTCACACCAGAGAAAGCCCCGAGTTCATGTGACCAGCTCAGTGCAGTCCGGGTTCCAGGGAAGCGGGCTGTGGTTCCAAGGGTAGCCAGGGGGTTGGGTGCTTTTGTGAAATGCCCGAGTGTTGTTTTCGACATGAAAGGACGGAATTCCTAGAATCAAAGAGTGCTAGGGCTGGAAGGGGCCAGATGGTTCGTTTAGGAGAAAACTGAGGCCGAGTGGGGAATGACTTGTTTACCCTAAGTTACAGTGTCAACCCTCTTTCTAACCGTGAGATGTCCCGAAAGGAATGGGAGAGCTTAGAGTTGGCGATTCCCTTTCCTGGACAGGTCCACTTAAACACGTATTTATTGAGTATCTTTGAGGTGGCAAGAACTGGGAACGAAATGAGAAGAGAAAAAGAAGAAAGTATGGGCAGGCATCCTGGTTCCTACTGGAGCTAACTTAAGAGGGTGAGGGGAGCAGGATATATTTGTCCAGCTAATGGAACCCCAGGGGTCAGGAGTGGAGCTGGCCTTGGAAGACAACTAGAGCAGGACTCAATATGCTGGCAGCTCAGATCTCTCTTTAAAAATGTAAAGTTATAAACAGAGAAAGGCCAGTGCTATGGCATTCCTGCCCCTCCCTTCCCTGAGGTTAGAGTTCCCAACCATGCCTTTATGCATTTCCTACCATGCGTGCATAGGCAAACAATGCACACTACTGGTTTTGGTATTTTTAAGTTTTATGTGAATGATATTATTCCATCCATTTCCTGTTGCAACTTGCTTTTTTTCATGGGTCATTATGTTTTTGAGATATAGTCGTGTTTTAAACACTATATAGTATTTCATTGAATTCATAAACTCCGGTTTACCTTCCATTCCCCTGAGGGGAACGAAAACATACCTACTGCCAGGAACGTCTGTGTACATGTCCCATTGTGCCCTGTTGGAGCGTGTCTCTAGGTGAGACACCTAGACATGGAATACTGGGTGACAGAAGCCCCTTCATCCTCCCCAGCCTTCCCAGGTAGCTGGCCAAAGAGATGGCGCCCACTTACACTCCCACCAACAACACATGACTACCTGTTTGCCCGTCCCTGCTAACATTTATTGATAATGGAGTGAGAATGTTTGCCAACATGATGAGTGTAAAATGGTAGCTCGTTATTTTAATTTTTATTTGTATTTCCCTGATTAAGGAAGTTGAGCATCTTTTCACATTTACTAGACATTTGGTTTCTTCCTCTGTGAATTTCCTCTTCATATCCTTTGCCAATGTTTCTGTTGTGAGGTCTTTTTGTTATTGATTTGTAGGTGTTTTGTAAAAAATATATTCTGGGTATTAATCCTATCGCCATGCATTTATTATAATTACTGATATGATTGCATTTAAATCTACCATCTTACTAGTTGTTTTCTATGTGTTCCAGATGTTAGTGAGACTTTTCCCTCTCTTTTTTTGCCTGCTTTGGGATTGAGTATATTTTAGTAATTCTATTTTTATATTAGTATTCTATTTTTTTTAATAATTTCTATTTTTCTCCACTTTCTTTCTAGTTACACCTGATTTGAAATGGTTGCCCTAAGTTTTATAATATACATCTTTTTTTTTTTTTGAGACAGAGTCTCACTCTGTTGGCCGGGCTAGCATGCTGTGGCGTCAGCCTAGCTCATAGCAACTTCAAACTCCTGGGCTCGAGCAATCCTTCTGCCCCAGCCTCCCAAGTAGCTGGGACTACAGGCATGTGCCACCATGCCTGGCTAATTTTTTCTATATATTTTTAGTTGGCCAATTAATTTCTTTCTATTTTTAGTAGCTCAGGCTTGTTTTGAACTCCTGAGCTCAAAGGATCCACCCACCTCAGCCTCCCAGAGTGCTAGGATTATAGGCGTGAGCCACCATGCCCAGCCTACAATATACATCTTTAAGAGCCTACTTCACGTAGATTATGGCACTTCACATATATTGTAATAACCTTACAAGAGTTCATCCCTACCGTCCTTTGCATACATCTTATGTTATATATGTTATAATCCCCACAATACTCTGTTGGTTGTGTACATGGCAAACATTTTCTCCCAGTCTGTCTCTTGTCTTAACATTTTTTATGGTAAGTGTTGCACATTTAAAATTTTTTATTAAAGTGTTATTTATATATAGTATAGTGCACCAATTTCAAGTTTACAGTTTGCCTAGTTTTGACAAATGCAAACACCTATGCAATCTGCACACCCCTGTCAAGATATAAAACATTTCGTTGCTGAAGAAAGTTTCCTCATGTTCCTACCCTATATGCGAGTCTGATGAATCCATGAATCTGTGTTCTGACACTGTAGATTATTTTTGTCTTTTTCATATAAATGGAATCATACATATACACTCCTCTGTGTCTAGCTTCTTTTGGTCAGCATGCTGTTTTTGAGATTTAGTCATGCTGTTGCATATTTCAGTAGTTTGGTGCTTTCTCTTTCTCAGTAATACATATTTCATTTCATACAATGACATGTCTAATATGAATTTACTTCAAAAATTGTGTGTACTCTTGGTATATTTTCCCTCAAGATTACCAACTATAGATTTGTACATTAATACTAACTATTCTGTAATCAGCTGAAAATTTGTTATGAACTGATCACAATAGGAATTGTTTCAAAAAACAGTATTAAATTTTAAGCAAAATGTTTTGTATTTTCTTCAATAAATGGTTCTTTTTTAAAAACGTCTTGTATATTGTTTTATTATTTCTAATTTTACTTCATTGTGATTTTAAAGAACAGTCTGAATAAAATTGGTTATTTGGAATTTGTTGTGATTTGCTTTGCAGCCAGTTTTTGTAAATATTCCATGTATACTTGAAAAGAACCTAAAATCTCTAATTGGATAAAACTGGTTGATTATGCTTTTCAAAATATACCATTACTAATTTTTGTTTGTTTTAACAATTACAGAGAGAGGTATGCAGAAATCTCCCATTATGATTTTTCAATTTTTTCCTTGAAATTTTGTCATTTTTTGCTTTATATATTTTGAGGCTATGTTTTTAGGAACACTGAACCTTTTTCTTTTTTCTCACTTGTGACCCTTTTCATCTTAGTAATGCTTTTTACATTAAAGCCTATTTTGTGCAATAGTATTAATAATGCTCCAGCTTTCTTTTGGTTAGCATTGGCTGGTATGTCTTCCACTCACCCTAATTGTTTTTTTGAACTATTTTGTGTCCTTAATTTTTGGGTATATCTCTTGTTAACAGCATGTCACAGGATGTCAGGCATCATTGTGCCCTCGTCTGGGAATCCAGGCTCAGAGCTGAGGACAAAAGATGTCAGGTCCCCTCAGACAGTCAGGTAGCCACAGCGCTTACCAGGAGGCACAACCTCGTGACTGGCAGCCACTGACACGCCTCCCCTCTCCATCCCCACCCCCACATAGGGGGGTGCAAAAGAAGACTGCTGAAGCAGGGAGAGAGAGACAGAGACAGAGAGTGTCCTGGCCATTCCTTCCCTTTCTGCTACGTGAGAGGGGCTTGGTCTTCTTTTGTGGCACCTGGGACTCTGGCTCAGAGTCCTCCTCAGTCTCCCTCTCCATTAGAGGCAGGAAGAAGCCTTTGATGTGTGTCCCCTGAAGGTTGTGGACATATTGGAACACGGAAACAGTTTTTAGTGAAGATTTCTGAAGGACCAGCCTAGCCAGGTAGAGCTTAAAGCATCACAGGGGAAAGGTGGGGTTGCTCCCCCCTCCAACCCGTTTCCAGTTGCTCTCCAGCCCTTTGGGGCAATGTGAGACCAAGGCCCTTGCCTCCTTGCCAAGGAGCACAGTGGTAAGGGAGGAAGGGGCAGGACCCCTGGGGCTGCCCACACAGCCGCAGGCCACAGGGAAGGATGCCTACGCCTGACAGAGAGTGAGAAGCAACAATTCCCAGCCCCTCTCTGGGAGCGAGTCTCAGTGTCGGAGGGGCAGGTGACTCTGGGCACTGCCCCGCTCACCTGGATACCACCGTACCAGAGCGGCTGCAGTCACAGCTGCAACCAAACTGAAGCCAGGTGCTCCGTCAACAGGCATGGGCACATGCTCTCTACCTCCTTTATGAACTCTCAAAGCGAAAGCCAGGCTTGTGAATGCCTAGGCGACAGCCTGAGTGAAGGAAGCGTGGGAAGACCTGGCCTGAGCTGGAGTTGGGGGACATGAGCTCTGGATGGAGTTGCACATCTAAGCTCAAATATGGTTCAGACTGAGACTGGAATGAGACTTTCCTGATAATAGAAAGTGATGAATTACAGCACTGGGATTTTGACAAGATGTCATAGGGTTATAACAATAGCCGGTGAATAAAGAAAAGTTGATGTAGCACAATTATGGGGTAGTTATTGGAGAAAGCAAAATGATTTTTTTGTCTATTTTCCAATGAATTAATACTCCTGGATTTTTGTTTTATTTTATAATCTGACAATTTGTTTTCAACTAGAGGGTTTATTTCCTTTATAGTGAATATAGATACATTTGGTTTTTCTACCATTTAATTTTGTGATCTTTTGCTTCTTTCCCTGCCTTCTATTAGATTAATTAAGTTTTCTTTATTCAACTTTTCTTCCTCTGCTAGAAACCATTGTACTTCTATTCTTTTAGTGGTTTTAATGAACATTTTAAACGTGTGTTTGACTCACAAAGTCTAAATGTAATTGATATCTCTGCCCTTCTCTTGAAATCACAAGGACCATAGAATGCTTTCATTTAAACCATACTTTATCCTTTTTACATGTTATTTTTCACTAGTATTTTAGTTCCATTTTGTGTTGTATCTCCCAAATTCATCTTTATTATTGTTTTATGAAGTGAGTGCAGGAAAGATTTACTCATGCTTACTGATTTTTTTCTCATCATTGTTTCTTTTTACATACTTCTCCTACTGGGTTCAAGTTTCTTCTTCTCAGAACATAGTCCTTAGTAGTTTTTTGTTTTTGTTTTTTTTTGAGACAGAGCCTCACTCTTGTTGCCCAGGCTAGAGTGAGTGCCGTGGCGTCAGCCTAGCTCACAGCAACCTCAGACTCCTGAGCTCAAGCAATCCTCCTGCCTCAGCCTCCCGGGTAGCTGGGACTATAGGCATACGCCACCATGCCCGGCTAATTTTTTCTATATATTTTTAGTTGGCCAATTAATTTGTTTCTATTTTTAGTAGAGACGGGGGTCTCGCTCTTGTTCAGGCTGGTCTCAAGCTCCTGAGCTCAAACGATCCACCCGCCTCGGCCTCCCAGAGAGCTAGGATTACAGGCGTGAGCCACCGCGCCCGGCGTCCGTAGTAGTTTTTTTCAGTGAGGGTGTATAAATGAAATATCTCCTTTTTTTTTTTTTATTTCAGCATATTATGGGGGTACAAATGTTAAGGTTACATATATTGCCCATGCTTCCCCTCCCCACTGAATCAGAGCTTCAAGCGTGACAATCCCCCAGACAATGCACATCTGGAATATCTCCATTTTTATTTTCTGAAAGCAGCTTTGGTTTTGCTCTTGTATGATAGTTGATTATGGTATAAAATTTAGGTTGGCAGTTATTTTCCCTAACCACTTTGTAAGTGTTAGTCCACTGTCTTCTGACCTCTGGCTTTACTTATTTATTTATTTAATCATGGAAGAGTCTATTGTCAATCTAATAGCTTTCCTTTGATGCCAATCTGTTTTTTTTTTTTTTTTCTTTAGTTGGCTTTAGGATTTCCTCTTAGTTTTTGAGGCCTACAGTTTTATCATAATTTTTTTTTTTTTTTGAGACAGAGTCTCACTTTGTTGCCCAGGCTAGAGTGAGTGCCGTGGCATCAGCCTGGCTCACAGCAACCTCAAACTCCTGGGCTCAAGCAATCCTTCTGCCTCAGCCTCCCGAGTAGCTGGGACTACAGGCATGCGCCACCATGCCCGGCTAATTTTTTCTATATATATTAGTTGGCCGATTAGTTTCTTTCTATTTATAGTAGAGACGGGGTCTCGCTCTTGCTCAGGCTGGTTTCGAACTCCTGACCTTGAGCAATCTGCCTGCCTCGGCCTCCCAGAGTGCTAGGATTACAGGCGTGAGCCACCGCGCCCGGCCTATCATAATATTTTTACATGTGGCTTTTCCTTTACTTACCTTACTCAGGACTTATGCCTCTTAAATTTGAGGATTTATGTTTTTCATTGATTCTTAAATATTGTTAGCCCTTCTTTTAAAAAATATTTTTCTCCTAATTTCCTAATAATGTCTTTCTAGATGAGAACATCTGACTGGGTAGATATATGGTTAAGTTTTCCTTGTCGATATTTTAACATGTTTCCATCCAGTGTTTTCTCTCTGTCCTTTATTCTGGCTACTTTTAATCTATCTTTGATTTAACTAATTATTTTAAGCTGTATCTAGTCCTGCTGTTTAACCAGTCCATTTTTTAAAACTTTAGTAACCTTATCTTTCATTTCTAGAAATTCTGTTGGTTTCTTTTTCAAATGTTACTTTTCATAGCATATTGATTTTTCTTAGGGTTTGGTGGTTTTTATTTATTATGCTTTTCTTCATGCTGCTTCTTCCATTTTCTACCCTCTATTAGTTTTATACATTATAAAAATACTCATGTTATAGTCTCTTTTGGATTATCTTTACATAAATTCAAGTTCTTCAACGTTAATCCTTCCGTTTGTGTTCTTACTAATGGTGGATTTTTCCCCATGGGTTTGGCAATGTGTGATTGTGAGTTTACACTGAGCAGGGCTTGTGGGATGGTTCCTCCTATTTTTGAGTTTGCCTCAGCCAGAAACCTTGAGTGCTCTCACTGGCAGGTCCAATTTTTATGTCAATTTATCAGGCCCCTGGATAATGTACATCGAATCCCAAACTTTCATGATGTACGCCCTGTGGTTTTGAATTCTCAAGGAAGGTATCACCCCCGCCCTGACTGCCGTCACCCAGAACCCAGCCTGAGACAGATAAGATTTCTGTTATGTGTGGCAGCCATGGAGCTATGCTGCTCACATCTTCTCATCCAAGAACTTACCATTCAGCTACAAGAAGCACCATTAACTGACAGCTCCACTTGTGAATACCTTCTGGAAATACCTTGGTTTTCATGCTCCTTTGGGCAGCCCCAGCCCAGGACAGTACGTGGAGTCCTGGCACCTGGCCATTTCTGCCCAACACAAGACGCCTCTAATGGACAACATTTGTTCTAAGAACCACTTGTCAGCTTGGCTTGGGACTTTGTCAGACCTGCCTCCTGCTTGGTTTCAGTTCCGCTTTGACATCCTGCTTTCCTGCCTCTTTCCTTTCACAGGTATTGGCCCCGCCACGTGGCCTGAGACTCGCTGCAAAATCCTGCTTCCTCCCTTTGATTTTCCACTAGCATTATCCCCCAATAACGGACTTCAAACTTTGTTTCAGTGTCTGCTTCCCAGAGGATCCGACTCATGCATCATCTTTTGGTGTTGGGATGCATTTTCTTCTGAACCATGTATTTCCTGAAGATGAGCCCTGCAAGGGCCTCCATGTGGCGGTGTCAGTTTTCATCTTGATGGGCGCAGTGCCTACATGTCCTTCTCCTCACCCCACTGTGGGGGGGCACAGCAGGGATTCACATGTTTACAATTTGAGTATACAGTTTTGCCCTCATTTTGGGCACATTAGGGTTTCCTTTCATTTCATTCTATCTTAGCTCTATCTTTAAAAGTATGTTTATTAGATCCTATCTGGAATTTACAGACATTTACAACCATAGTGTGTTCAGATCATACACTCTGCAATTTTTTTTTTTTTTTTTTGAGACAGAGTCTCGCTTTGTTGCCCAGACTTGAGTGAGTGCCGTGGCATCAGCCTGGCTCACAGCAATCTCAAACTCCTGGGCTCAAGCGATCCTCCTGCCTCAGCCTCCGGAGTAGCTGGGACTACAGGCATGCGCCACCGTGCCCGGCTAATTTTTTCTCTCTATATTAGTTGGCCAATTAATTTCTTTCTATTTGTAGTAGAGACGGGGTCTTGCTCTTGCTCAGGCTGGTTTCGAACTCCTGACTTCAAGCAATCCACCCGCCTCGGCCTCCCAGAGTGCTAGGATTACAGGCGTGAGCCACCAGGCCCGGCCTACACTCTGCAATTTTTGCATTTATTGCTTTTTGATGAAAATTTTTATAAAACAGAAATTATTTAAGTGCATATGTTTCATGTCTAAACTGTGCTTGTAATTATTTTTAAATAGTCAGGTATAACTCGGCACTCTGAGTTAAAAGAAACTTGACAAATTACGCCAAAATCAGGAACTTCACTTTCTAGCTGTCAAGAATAAAGGCCTCCTTATGATTTCTAAGTCTATTGCCTCTTTTTTCAACAGACAACTTTTACACACGTATGCAAAGTAAAGGGGATGCCTAATATTAATAAGATGACAGATGGAGTCCGAGCGGGGTTCGTGGGAAGAACAGGAGAGGCATCGGTTCCACCTACAGAGACCAGGGAGGCTGGGCGATGCTTTCAGCCTGGACCTGAGGGGAAGGCGGGTGTTCCAGGTGAGCCAGGGGCAAGGGCAGGGGGGACGTGGTATGCAGCGGGAACAGCACATGTGAAGACACGGGCCAGCGTGGCACCAAGGCAGCGGCTGGCAGGGGTCTGCTCGCCTAGGGGGCAAGATGCAAGAGGAGGAGCAGGAGACGAGAGCAAGGAAGGAGCCACCCCACGAGGGGCTGGAAGTGCTCTGCTGAAGTTTGGATTTTAACCACTAGATATTGGGGACTCACTGGAGGATTTTAAGCCAAGGAGCAGTAGGGATGGGATTTCCCAGTTAGAGAGGTCACACTGGGTCAGCGTGAGGGGACAGACTGGGGCACGATGGGGGTAGGAGTCACAGACCTGAGGCCCAGAAGGCCTCCAGCAAGTCTTCGACAATGTGGAAGGATGACTGACGAATGACAGAGAAATGAAAGAGTAATAGTTACAAGTGGCCAGGACACCTGCAGAGATCCTGACGCTGTTGAAATGGTGAAGCTGCCGCTTGACCCATCTTGTCTCCAGTCTGTGAATGGGACAACGATGTCGTGTTGCTACTTGACAATGGAAAGAGTCAGAAGGGACGGGCCATCATCAGAAGCATTGGGAACAAGAGGACAAAATTGTCAAAAGATGGTGAAAAAGACGTCAAGAGGCGGCGGGCAGCGGATGAGCATCTTCTGATGGGCAGTGGAGGGTGGCTGGGAGGGAGGGATGGCTGGGAACGATGAGCCTCGGATGTTCTCATTTTGGCACTGTTTTTTTGTTTGTTTGTTTGTTTGACACAGAGTCTCGCTTTGTTGCCTAGACTTGAGTGAGTGCCGTGGCGTCAGCCTAGCTGACAGCAACCTCAAACTCCTGGGCTCGAGCGACCCTGCTGCCTCAGCCTCCCGAGTAGCTGGGACTACAGGCATGTGCCACCATGCCCAGCTGATTTTTTCTATATATATTAGTTGGCCAATTAATTTTTTCTATTTATAGTGGAGACGGTGTCTTTCTCTTGCTCAGGCTGGTTTCGAACTCCTGACCTCGAGCAATCCGCCCACCTTGGCCTCCCAGAGTGCTAGGATTACAGGTGTGAGGCGCCGCGCCCAGCCATTGGCACTGTTTTGGTGTTAGAACATATGTGAGTGTCCCAGGGAGCACTTGGCCCGGACTCAGAGACTGATAAGGGTTGCCCTGAGATTTGGGTAGTAGGCTGAATACGGCCCCCAATAGATGTCTACATCCATTCCCCAGAACCTGTGACTATGGTACTTTACATATCAAAAGGGACTTCGCAGATGTGGTTAGGTTAGGATCTTGAAAGGGAGAGATTATTCTGGATTATCGGGGGGGGGGGGGGCAATATAATCCCATAGCTCTGTATGAAGACTGCAAGGTCAAAGTCAAAAAAGGGATGGAAGCAGAGGCTGGAGGGATTCCTTTTGGAGGAAGGGGCCACAAGCCAAGGAATGCAGGTGGCTTTAGAAGTTGGAAAAGGTGAGGAGGAAATGAATTTTCCCTGGAACCTCCAGAAGGAATGCAGCCCTGCTGACACCTTGATTTTAGCACCAGAATGCTCATTTTAGACTTCTGATCTCCAAGACTATAAGACAAATTTGTGTAGGTTTCAGCCATTAAATTTGTGGTGATTTGTTGCATCAGCAACTAGAGATGAATATGGGAAGGGACCGCCGTGCTTTGCCTCTGTAGGATGCTGCAGGGCAGGGTTGGAGCAGGGTTCCTGCAAAGTCTATGGGGTAGCAGCAGCCCCTCACTCCACTAGTTTCCCACAACTGACTGGGAATCTCCTCTGAACTTCTGAAGCAGAATGTCAACTCCCCTGCCCACACCTGCTCCTCCTCATGGTGAGTGGCACCGAAGTCACAGGCCAAGGCATCCTCCATTTAGGGGACCATGGTCTGGGGTTCTGGCCATGACAATCGAGATTCCTGTGTGCAGACTGTGTGGGTAAGACGGAGGTGAGGGTGCAAGAGAGCACGGGAAGGGGGGGGTAAAGAGAGGTGTCCTGAGCTGGCAAACACCAGAGGCTGCCCTGCTTGGCTTCCCAGCTGGAGACACGTCCCCTGGGGAAGGTGGATAAGAAGTGTGGCAGAGGGGTCAGGAGTGTGTTGTCATGCCTCCTCGGGGGGAGATCCCCATTGGCCCTTCTCCATGTCCCACTCCCATGCCCTCCATGGCAAAAATTAAGGTGGATTATACATTTCCATTTTCCTAAAAAGATTACGACCAAAATGAGAAAGATCAAAAACACGAGATAAAATGTTAACATTTTTTAACTCTGGCTGGTGGGAATGTGGGTGTTAGCCTGACTCAACCACCATCAGACAGACTTTGCTCCGAGACCCAGATCACCACCTCCTGCCCAGCCAAGAAAAGATACAAGGAGAGACCATCCAACATCCGTTTTTCTCTGATATTCTGCGATTCTTCTCCCAGACCTTCCTATCTTCATACATATCATCTCAAATTATATAAAACCATGACGGAAACCATGTTTATATTCTGTTGCAAAGTGATCTGATGTATTTTGGTTCTCTCTCCAAAAGTCAGTTTATCTCCACAAACTCAAACTTCTCTGGAATCTTCTACTCCTACTTCTCCAGGACGGTCACCGCTCTGTGTCCAAGGTGGCGAGTGCAGGAGGGGGTTGAGGGAACTGCCCAGACAGTCCCGTGGAGGGTGTGTTCTAGCCATCAGCCCAGAAGACGCAGGTCTAAGAAGGGGACCCACCAAACGGCTTGGTGCTGGTTAGGTTTTATTTTAACAGGATGTTTTCTGTTTATTTGTTTTTCAAAATATCAGTTATATCAATATTAGCAGTGTAAACAGGTACAAAATATACAGTACATAGAAACAATTTTCTTACCTAGTCTATTGCCTAATAGAAGTATGCATGAGGGAGCTGAACGAACAGCAGCCATGGCCTCCCCCTGCGCAGGGGGGACAAGTCGCCCGTTTTGGGCAAGAGGACCAGGGGCTGCTTCAACAGAACAGGAATGGATGTTCGTGTGGTCGGGACAGCACTGCGGCAGAACCAAGACATCCGGGCCCACCTTTAAGATATCAGACGCAAGGAGGAAGAGGCCGCTGTCCGTCACCCGGCCTCTGGGGCTGTGCTTTCTGGAGTGCCCAGCAGACCACCGGGCTCACATGCACAGGAGGCTGGTGCGCAGCAGGAGCAGCTGCTATAAGCGAAAGTTCCTCTGATGATTTGACTTAGGTCGCTGCGGGCCAAATCTTTTAACAGGGCAAAAACGGAAAGCTTTTCTCCCCCAACGTGATGTTCCGGGAGAACGAGCTGTGTCTCACCTGGGCTCTCCCCAGCTCCTGGCGCGCCACTGTGTACCCGCAGCCAGAAGCCGAGGTGTGTCCCGTGGAGCGGTTTATTTCCTCATCTCTCAAAAGAAATCCCTGCCCCGCTGCTTCCCAAAGTCACAGTAATGATCACAGGAGATGCGAGGCGGAAGTGTTTTGAAAATAAGAAATCGCTGCGCAGAGGCGACAGGAAACAGGTATCTTGTGGGAGTGGGTCGCAGCCCCAGGTGGGGTGGGCAGGCTGGGCTTCGCTCCCGCTCCGCGGGTGACTACATGTTTGAGGGTTCAGCTCCCTGAGCCTCGGTTTCTTCACCTCTCCAGACCTAACACTATGGTTTCTGACAACCCTCCCTCGTGAGGCTGGGAGTCACACAGCAGGGACACTGCCAAGTTTCCTTTGGAGAGGTGCTGGTACTGCAGGTGGCCCGAAATAGGGAAAAGTTGGGGCCAGCACTTTGGGGAGGCCTTTTCAGATGGAGGCAAGCGGGGGAACGGAACTGCTGCTCCCGGACGGTCTTTGCTGCTGCGCTGAGATGGCTCCAGGGTGCTGGGTGGCCTCACTGCCCAGGCCTTGGCGCTCCAGGCCCAGGTCAGCCCGCGTGACAGCGCAGGGTCCCGGCGCACCGCCCACAGGATTGAGCGGGGGGCAGGACCCGATCCCCAGGGGTGGGGGCCGGGGGCCTCGGCTGGCCAACCTTCCAACACACTCACGACGAGACTCGGTGGAACACGGCAACAGAAACGCACGCCCTGAAAACCGAAAGTGCGCTACCAAATTTAAACTGGCACTACTACTATTTTCCAGCTTTTTCCTCGAGGATAAAAAAAACAAAAAAACACAAAAAACCAAAAACAGGTTTGCAATTAAATTACTTAAAATTCTACGGTGCTCGTATTTCACAATCAGAGAATTCTACTTTGTTTAGAGGTGTAAGCTGCATTGTTTGATAGTCTCTCTTTTTCCAGTGATCAGTTCGGCAACTTGGAAATTGGGCTCCCCAGTCTCCGTTTCCGCCTCCGGGCTCCCGAGGCCACCCTGCCGTCCGCAAACCGGGCTCTGTGCACGCGCGGCCGGGCGCTCACAGGTCCCCGCCGTCGGTGGGTCCCAGCACGCTGAGGCCGCAAGTCCAGTCGGTCACCAGGTCTGTGGGGGCCAAGGGTCCTTTGGAGGCGGGGCTCTTGAAGGGGTCCGGGGGCGCGGCAGGCAGCGGCGGGAGCGGCTGGCCGCGGGCCGGCGCCTTGGCCCCCGCCGCGTGGTTGCGCTGGTGCTTGCGGAGGTGGTCCTTGCGGATGAAGCTCTTGCCGCACACGGTGCAGGTGAAGGGCCGCACGCCCGTGTGCGTTCGGTAGTGGTCGATGAGCTTGGAGCGCTCGGTGAAGCGCTTCTCGCACTCGGTGCAGGGGAAGGGCCGCTCTCCCGTGTGCAGCATGCGGTGACGGATGAGGTGCGCGGGGCGCGTGAAGCAGCGGCCGCACTCCCCGCACCGCAGGGCGCTGCTGTCCCGCGCGCTGCCGCCCGCCGCGCCCGCCGCGGGGCCCGCGCCGTCCGGCAGCCCGCAGCTGCGCTGGTGCGCGCTCAGGCTGACCTGCAGCTGGAAGCTCTTCCCGCACGTGGCGCAGGTGAAGGGCCGGCCCCCCGACGGCGCCGCCGGGTGCTTCTTCAGCCCCGGCTTGTGGCTGAAGCCTTTGGTCCGGGCAGGGTATTTGCAGGGATCGCTGAAGGGCCTCGCGGCCTGGCTGGGGTCCAGGACGGCCTCGCCGCTGTCTGGGGAGGGGTAGGGGAGCCCCTCAGGCCCAGTCCTTGGGTTCAGGCCCACTGGCGGTTTACACCGAAAATTCCAGCCCCACCGGACCCCACCGAAGAGCCACTCCCCGGGAGGGGTCTCCTCCTGGGCCACAGCAGGGCTGAGCTCCCCCATGTCCCTCTCGGGCCGGGCAGGCTCTCGCAGCCCCAGCACAGGGTCCTGGCTGGGGAAGGAACCGCCCTGGCTCTCCCAGGCGCCTTCCTGGACAGGACTAGGAAAAAACCGAGTGGCCTGGCCTGGTCCAAACAGAGTCCCGTGAGCCTCTAGGTCAGTAGGATGCACGGGTGTAGCCACCACCTCCTCTTCCTGGACTTCTGTTTTTATCACAATTTTTACATCTGCTGAGAAAGACAGAAAAACACAGATCATTCTGTTTCTCATCTGCCCAGAGGGCTGCGGATCTGACACTCTCACCTGGCTGCTCAGCAGCTGCTTAGGACCCTAATGTGCCCCCAACCTTGGGCCCCTGGCAGCTCAGCAGAGCGCCCCCTGCTGGTGTTCTGGTACCTTCGTCACAGGAAAAGCACCTATCATACCTGCTCCCAAGTTCACTTTCACTTCGGCTGTTAACGCTAACCATGAATGTATCCTAGGGAGGGAATTCTAACCACTGGTGGCTTGTGATTAAGGTACAAAGCAGGGGCTTGGGGTCCAGCTGGATCTGGGGCTGCCACGGTTCTGCCACACACTGGCTGTGGGATGTGGTATCTTGGTTTATTTATAGCAGGGATCGTAGCATAATTTTTGGGATGCTAAAAATGACAGAAAGTACTTAAGGTAACAGATGACTGGCCTTCAAAACTATGTAAAAAGAAAACTAACAGATAAATGTGGCAGTTTTTCTTCTGAATTTTGGCCTTCAGACACCTGTCTCTGGAAGTACCAACATCTAAGAAGTGGTCCTGGTTCAGTTTTGTTTTCTTCCATGCCAGAAAGGCCATGGGTTGCTTGAATCTGGGGAGCAGGTATATCCTTCAAGACATCAGCGTAGCAGAATAGACTAGTTAACATTACGTGAAAAAGGAACTGTCTGAAACATGGACATCCTCAAGAAAGGCTGTTAAAGCCTAAGACTTGGGAAGGAGATAAAGAACAGGATGGATGAGGAATTGTAAGATCACAGACACCCTAACACTTGTTGGTGGGAAGGTCAGGGCAGTTCACCAGTAAAAATGGGGCACCTGGGCTGAGGTATCCCCCAGGCAGGCATTGGCCTTTCCCCTCCTGCTCTCTGCACCCCTGTACCTTCTGTGGAGGCTGCGGTGTTGAGCTTCAGGGTCCCGTCTGAGCATGCTGACGAAGGATGGTGGGGAGGGAGGTCCGCCTGCCAGGAGGTGGGTGGGATGGTGGTAGAGAAGTTG
Source organism: Mirza zaza (assembly GCA_008750895.1). NCBI lineage: Eukaryota > Metazoa > Chordata > Mammalia > Primates > Cheirogaleidae > Mirza > Mirza zaza. The sequence continues at coordinate 61,891 of VSMD01108295.1, read as the reverse complement.
GAATGGACGCCTGCAAGGAGGAGAGAGGGAGCCCGAGCTTCAGGAGAGGAAGTGGGGGCGAGGGGGCAGAGGCAGAAGAAAACTGTGGGCAAGGGGAGCAGGCGAAGCCCTGAGATCCCCATCGGGGACCTTTCTGAGTGATGGTAACGACTCAGCCTCCCTGAACCCAGTGTCTTTTGCCCCTTCTCTGAGGCACTGGGAAGCTCAGACCTCACCGACTCATCTCACGCAGCCTCTCCTGAACACAAGGCAACCAGTGGGACCTCAGCGCCCACTGCTGGGGGAACAAAGCGCAACCATGAGGGTGACGAGGGGGCCACTGGTACCCAGGCCAGAGAAAGCCCAGGAACAGCATCACTGACCTCAGAGGGGCCACGAGGTGTCCCTTGGTGCAGTCCACGCCTCAAGGTGGGGAGACCTTCTAAACTAGTCAGACAGAAGCTTTGAGAGCCCATGGCACCCCAAGTGCTCCTGGAGCTTTCCCCGTCTCTGACAACAGCGACAGCTCGTTCCTTGCGTCTGATCCCATCTCAGCCACTCACCAGAAGTAGTGTCCGTGGAGATGTCTCCTGCTCCGGAGTCCAGCTGGCTGAGGCCCCAGGGCTCTTCCCCGATATCTGGCTGCCCGGCTGCCCATGCCTCCACGCCCAGCGCCTGTTGCTCCTGCAGCTGGAGCTCACTCTCCTGCTTGATCTGCATTAAGAGGTCAGGGGCAGGGACCGGGGCCCCTGAGCCTAGGAAAGGGAGAGTGTGTGAGCACAGCACCATGGCCCCTCGCCCTAGGAAATGGACACAGGGGTCTTACAAGGGTCCAACAAACAGCAAAGGAGCCTGGTGGGAAGGGAAGGCAATAGCAAACAGGGCCCCTGGGCCCAGGGTGCGGTCACATGGCACTGGGTAGGTACATGGGCAGGGTAGGAAAGAGTGATGGGCGAGGGGGGATAGGCACGGGCATTCTCAGGGCTAGGCCACTGGTACACAGGGGGAGACCGGGCTGCTCTGGGGAAGTCCTGCCCTCACCTGAAACACAGAAATGACAGATAAAATTTAACCCCAAATCCCCCCAGACCTTATCCCCCGACATCTATTTAAGTGAGCTCAAAAGAAAGATTCCAGATATGAGAATTGAAGAGAAAACACCAGTCCAGTCAAGAGTTACAGTGGAAGGCGAGTGGCCCAGAGAGTTGCTGGACTGGGATACAGGCCTCAGGGGCTGGGCTTTCAAGTCCACGTGAGGCTGAGAGTGGGGCTGAGTGGCCTGCGTGAAACCAGGAGCCACAAGGCTGTGTCCAGCCTGTGAGATCCGGACTAGGAAAGCTCCATCTACCTGAGGGAGCTACTGGGAAGCCACCTACACGTCCAGGGCTGTGTGCGAGAAAGTAACCCATAAAAACATCAGAATCACATATCCACACAGAAGTCAAACCACCCACAAGGGGCAGAGACCCTAAGCTGAGAAACTCACAGAAAATGCAGCTGACAGCTATGGCAACTCAGAAGGCCCCGGCACAGGCAAATGCAAATCTGCCCCAGAGGGGCACCCCACATTACAGGCCACAAGGGGCTCCCTTACAAACTGAAACCAGAAAAAAACCCCTAAAACTTACAAACCAGAAGAAGAGCCAAATGGGTATGAGAGTCATGGCAGATTTCACTCTCAAGAACTATAGAAAAAAAGGATAGGGTGAATGATACAGTAACATAAGTATGTCTAAAATCATCAAAGAAATAAATGAAGGAATATCTCTAAGGCAAGAACAGAAAATTATTTTTTAAAAGGCAGATTTGAGAAAGAACTAAACAGATATTCTGGAAATGACAAAACCAATTGTGGAAATGAAAAACTCAATAGATGGCTTAACAACAGACTGGACATAGCTGAAGAGAAGATCAGGGACTTGGAAAATGTATCTGGGGAAATAACCCAGAGTACAGCACTGAAAGATAAAGAAAGGAAAACTATGAAAAAGTTAAGACACATGGAGGATGGAATGAAAAGTTCTAAGATATGCTGGTAGAAATCCCAGAAGGAGAGAACAGAGAAATGAGTAAATGGCAATAGGTAAAGAAATAATGGCTGAGAATTTTTCCAAAATTGGAGGCATTATGAGTCCATAGTTTGAAGGAACACATCAATTCCCAAATAGGAAATAAAAATAAAAAATAAACAAACCAACCTTGACAACATTCATGTGACATGAAACAACAGCAAAGATAAAGAGAAAAATCTTAAAAGATACCAAAGAGAAAAGAATGACATTCAGACTGAAAGCAGATTTCCTTCAGCAGAAGATAATAGAATATCTTCAAAATGCTGACAACAAATATCTGTCATCCCATTTTAGGAGGCTAGTATAATTTTAATTACACAAACTAGAGTATAAGAAAAATTTATAAAATAATCTCATTCATGAACAGATATAAAAAGATTCTACATGAAAGAACTCCAAATCAAGTCCAGTAATGTATTTGCAAAAAAAGACAGACATAATATATTATGAACAAGTTGGGTTTATCCTGAGAACTCAAGGATAACACTAGGAAATATGGTATTATAACTCACAAAGTTAACAGATTAATGGCAAAAACAATATAATCATCTTAACAGATATAAAAACAGCATTCAACTCTTCTATTTCTGGCATACTGCTGGCTAGATGTGCAGAGAAACAGAGAAATTCCTCTCAGCGTGGAACATCTAAAAATGCTGAGTGAAGTATAGAAATAAAAAATATTTTAAGCATGGATGACCTGCAAATAAAGCAAGGAAAACAAACAGAGGCCAGAAACTGTAAGAAAGCCCAAATCTACAGTGGAGGACATCTCCTGATCTCCTGATACCTGGGTTTGAATGGTCTGTGTACATTTAGGGTCTATCTCTAGGAGTGTGAAAAGCCTGGGGTCAGGCAGGGTGGGCGGCAACTTTCCGCCCCCCACCACACACACATAAACCTGGGACCCCAAAAGGCAATGTTCCCAGTGGACTAAACTTACAATAAAAATCAAAGCTAAAACTTGCCCCACAGAAGGAGACTGCCTATTCTGCCTGAGTGGGGGGGGAAGAATCTCCCCTGGAAGCTGACGCCCACAGGCCAGCACTCAAGGGTGTCTGGTGCCCGGCCCCACGGTGCCACTGAGGCCTGAAAACCCCCAGGTAAAGGTAGTAGTGGCCCTGGGTCTGTGCTGGCACCAGATGACCAGCAGAAGCAAACACACGTTCTCAGGAGGAAGGCATTTTAAACACAGCTTTCCAATAATTAATAAGCTCACAATTAACATCACCACCTCAGTAAGAAAACCAGCCATCTCAAACTCAGCAGAAATCATGAGCAGAAATCAGAAATCAATGAACCTGCAGACTTTGGATACTGGAACTATCATATAGAGAATACAAACATTAATATATTTAGAGAAATAAAAAAGGGGAATGGAAGTATGGGAAACAAGAGACTATCAACACAGACCAGTCAAATTTTGAAAAAGAAGCAAATGTAACTTTAGAATGTAAAGATAAAATAATTGATATTTAAAAATCCAATCTATAGGTTAAACAACAGAATGGACATGATTAAATAGAGAATGGTGAACTAACGAGAAGACAGATCAGAAGAAATTGTTCCAACCTCAGCAGCACAGAGATTGAGCTGAAAATATAAAGAATTAAAGAGGGGTTCAAAGTTATCAAGGCTAACATGAAAAAGTTCCAGAATAAAAGGGCAGACAGAAAGGAGACGAGGCAATATTCAAAGAGAGAATAACACAAATTTTCCCAAATTGCTGAAACACATCAATGACTGAGGCAGGATAAAGAGAAAGAAATCTACACCTAGACACGCTGTTGTAAATCTGCAGATCACCAATGAAAGAGACCTAAAGCAGACAGAGAAAAACGGCAGATAATCCCCAACGATTAGGTGGGGCGCAGTGGCTCACGCCTGTAATCCTAGCACTCTGGGAGGCTGAGGTGGAGGATTGCTTGAGGTCAGGAGTTTGAGACCAGCCTGAGAAAGAGTGAGATCCCGTCTCTACTAAAAAAAATAGAAAAAATTAGCTGGGCGTGGTGACGCACACCTGTAGTCCCAGCTACTTGGGAGGCTCAGAGGCAGGAGCATCCCCTGATTCAGGGGTTTCAGGTTATAGTGAGCTATAATGACACCACCGCACTCTAGCCAGGGTGAGATCCTGTCTCAGAAAAAGAATAATAATTAAACTGATGGCTGACATCTCAATAGCAACAGAAGCTAGGAAAAAAACACTAAGAGAAAATAACAATCAAACTAGAATTATGTCTTTTCAGTAAAGTTCTTCCTCCATGGGTAATTGGTTCTGGGACTCCCTGTGGATACCAAAGTCCACAATGCTCCAGTCTCTTATGTAAATTGGTGTAGTATTTGCATATAACTTACACGTATTTTCCCATATATTTTAAATCATCTCTAGATTACTTATAATACCTAGTGCAATGTAAATTCTATTAATATGTAGATTGTATTGTTCAAGGACTAATTACAAGAAAAAAGTCTCTACATGTTTAGCACATACCCTTTTTTCCTCCTCAAATGTTTTCTATCAAACTAGAAATTTGGTTGAATCCATGGATATGGAATCCACAGATACAGAGAGCGGACTGTATAGGGATGGAATAAAGATATTTTAAGACACATATAAGCTCATATACAAACACACACAAACTGAGAGCTCGTTACCATCAAACCCACAAAAAACAACTTCTAAAGGAAGTAAAAAATTTCTAAACTTTCCTTCAAAAGAATAGAAATAGGATGCATAACTTTCAAAGTAATTAAAAATAACAATAGTTTGAGAAGGAAAAAAACCTTAATGAATAATTCCTAAAAGAGGGGTGGGGGAAAAATACAGAAAATGCAGGACTAAGGATTAATAGCACAATTTAAGATGCTAGGAAAGAATCCAAATAAACTAGTAACCATGATCGATAGTGCTGTCTAATTGGATAAACAATGTGAGCCACGTATCTAATTTTTAAGTGTTGTAGTAGCTACACTGAAAGAATAAGAATGGGTGAAATAAATTTCAACAGTATATTTTATTTAACCCAAGATGTCCAAAATGTTATTTCAACATATAATCAGTATGATTTATATTACTTTTTATTCACGCATCTTTTGTACACACATCTTTTTTTTTTTGTGCACAGTTTTTGAAATGTGGTATGTATTTTATCCTTACAGAACATTTCAAGTTCTCAGTAGCTACGTGTGGCTAGTGGCTACTGCTTTAGAAATTTAAAAGGTAAAGATTATCAGACTAAAAACAAACAGAAAACCCAGCCATGTCCTATTTACAAAGGATACACCTAAAATAGAAGGATGCAGAAAGCAACGTAAAAGAATGAATGATATACTAAGCCAGAATTAACAATTTTTAAAAAATGATTTAGCTATGCCATATCAGATGAAATAAACTTTAAAAATCAAAATATTCATAAAAATAAAAAACCATTACTATATACTAGTAAACTGACCAGGAAGATAAAATAATTGTAAATATTTAAGTTTATGATATAGCTTCAAAATAATAAAGCAAAACTGATAAAACTCTGGAGACAAATGGATAAAGCCCCTTTCACAGTGGGAGATTTTGATCTCTGTATTGACAAATCCAGACAATTAAAGGCTACAGAAAATTTGAACAACACCATTAACAAACCTGACCAAATGTACAGAGGCAGAATCCAACTATAAGGAGAACATGTGCTTTTTAAGCTACACAGAACATTAAGGAAAAAGGAACACTTTCTAAGTCATAATACAAGTATCAGCAAATTTTAAAAGATTAGTAATTTACATGCTGCATTTTCTAACTATAACACAATTAGGTTATAAGTCAATAACTCTCCACATGGACTAAAATTTTAAATACATATATTTCTTTCTAAATAATCCAAGGGTCTCAGGCAAAATCACAAGGAAAATTAGAAGATATTTGGAACCCAATGTTAATGAAAATATCTATCAAAAATGTGTGGGCTATAATAACATCAACAACAAAACCCTTTAAAAAGTAGAAGGAAATAATAAATATAAGAATGTAATAAAAGAGCAAACAAAGACTTCAACGAGTCAAAAGTTGGTTCTTTGAAGTGACTATCAAACCAATTCATCTCTAGCAAGAGTAAGAACAGGAGACAGAACGATAACCAGTCTGAAGAATGGAAACGGAACACAATGGTAGGTGCAGCAGAGACTAAAAAGGTAAAGAAGATATTATGAGTGTTATTTCAAGTAATCTGAAAACCACAGGGAAACAGACAAATTCCTAGAAAATTTCAACTTGCCAATACCGACTAAAGAAGGAATAGAAAACCCAAATAGTCCTAAAACTAAAATAAATCAGTAGTCAAAAATCTCCCCCATAAAGAAAACTAGAGGCCCAGGTGGCCTCACTAGTGTTTTCTACTAAATATTCAAAGAATAGATAATCCCAACATTACACGAACTCTCTGAACAAATAAAAACACAGGGCATACATCATAGCTCACGTCTTTAATACCGAAACCAGACAAAGACAGTCTGAGAAAGGAAAACTGCAGGCTTGTCGTCTAACTCATGACAAAGATTCAGAAATCCTAAACAAAATAATTAGGATACAAAATCCAGCAACGTATATAAAGAATTATGACTAAATTAGGTTTATTCCAGGATTGCAAGGTTGGTTCAACATTAGAAAATAACAATTTACCATATTAACAGGTTAAGGAGAAAAACCATATAATCACCTCAATATATACCGAAAAAAAAATAGTATAAAATTCAACAGTCATGACTACTAGAAATACCCAGCCAACCAGAAATATAGAAAACTTCTTTAGCATGACAAAGAGTATCTGTAAACAAAACCTTTAGCAAATATTATACTTAATGTGAAAAATTAAAAAGCATTCTCTTTAAATTCATGAACCAATAGGATACCTGTTAGCATCACTTCTATTTAAGGATTTTTCTGAGAGTTCTCAGCCAGCACAATAAAACAAGAGAAAAATAAACCATAAAGATTTGAAAAGGAAAAACAAAAAATTCTTATTGCTTATAGATGATATCATTAACTTTTCAGAAAATCTGAGAATCATTAGGCAATTATTAGAAAAGTTATTAGCATTAGTGAGAATTTTAGCAAGATTCCTAGATAGACTTATCAATAAATGAAAGACGACTTCATTTTTATATGCTATTAGGGTTTTGAGGGAGCCAATCAATTACCCTTTTTCTTCCTTGTCACGGATCTTAACAGAGAAATAAAGCAAAAGAGGAGGGCAGGTGAGGCTAAGCAATTTTTACTACTGATAATTTAGGAAGTACCTTTTATCTGTGGCCAAGACCCTATAATCAGAAAGTTACTAGACCAGGGTAGAAAGAGCAGACAGCAGACACCGCACGTTCTGTGCTGGTCTAGCTCTTGCTTCTAAACTCTTCAGTGAGGCATGTGCCTTCCCCAGGCAGCGCTGGGTGCATACCGGCCAGAGAGGGAGGCTCCTGCCATAGGAGTAAAAGCCTTCACAGAGGGGTATTCCTTGCCCCAGCCCCCAACGTGTGCCAGCAGCAAATAGAAAATGCAAGTCAGGAAAAGATACCACGGACAATCATGATTTAAAAAAAATACAAGGAACCCAGGATTATATTTTAAAAAATCTGCAAGACCTTTCTGGAAGAAAATTATAAAACTTCATTGAGATGTTATAGACAAGCCCCATGGAGGGACTTAGGATATTCACAGATAACATGACTCAATATAGTAAACATGCCCATTCTCTGTGAAATGTGTGACGGATTGAATGAGATTGCAACCACAACTTCAACTGACGTTTCCATGGAACTTGCTAAGGCAATGCGAAAGTTTCACCGAAATGCAAAGGGAAAGCAGAGCTGGGGTACTACTGACAAAGAACCAGAGACTCTACCTCATATCACCACAAAACTCCATTCTCAATGGATTAAGTACTTGAACTTGAAAGACAAAATTTAGAAACTATAAGTAGGAAATATGAGATGCTCTATTATGATTTTGAGGGAGGTAAACATTTCTTAATTAAGACACAAAAAGTACAAACCATAAAGGAAAAGATTAGTAAATGCAAGTACATTACAATGAAAAACATCTGTTCTTAAAAATATACCATAAATAGAGATGACAGCAATATGCATAACTGACAAAGATTAATATTCATCCTACTAGATTAGAGTCTATTGTAAAAAAAAGATTAACATTCAGAATATGTAAAGAATGGCTTACAAATCAATAAGTAAAGGAAAAACAACTTAAAAGAAAAATGAACAAAAGCCATAAACAGGCATTTCACACAAAAGGAAAGACATATGGCCCATAAATACAGAATATAAAGCTCAATCTCATTAATAGGAAAATGCAAGTTTTTTTTTTTTTTTTTTTTTGAGACAGAGTCTCACTTTATTGCCCAGGCTAGAGTGAGTGCTGTGGCGTCAGCCTAGCTCACAGCAACCTCAAACTCCTAGGCTCAAGCAATCCTGCTGCCTCAGCCTCCCAAGCAACTGGGACTACAGGCATGTGCCACCATGCCCGGCTAATTTTTTTCTATATATATTAGTTGGCCAATTAATTTCTTTCTATTTATAGTAGAGATGGGGTCTCGCTCTTGCTCAGGCTGGTCTCGAACTCCTGAGCTCAAACGATCCGCCCACCTCGGCCTCCCAGAGAGCTAGGATTACAGGCGTGAGCCACCGCGCCCGGCTGAAAATGCAAGTTTTAAACCACAAATTTTAAACTATTTCACTTCCACCACATGGGTAGAAATGAAAACGACATTTCTGTGGCTGGTGATGAGGAGGTGCCATAGGCCACCCAGGCCCCCCCTGCTGGTAGGGAAGCAGACTGGTATCCCTACCTGACATTACCTGGAGAGGTTGAGTATGCCTCTTTCCTCTGACCCAGCAGGTCCACTCCCGGGTCTACACCGAGAGGAACTTTTACACATGCATAAGAATTTCCATAATAGCACTGTCCCTAAAAACAGGAAAAATTAGAAACAACACAAACACCCACCAACGGAAGGGAATAAATAATGTTATGGTCATAAAATAGAAAACTACAAAGCAGTGGAAATCAGGAAAATGAATGAACTACAGCTACACTATTTCAATGCGAACGAGTCTCAAAAGCCATGTCAAATGAAAAAAGCAGGTTAAAGAAGAAGATATGTGGTATGTTTCATTCATAAAAGGTCAAAAACAGGTAAAATTAAACATGGTTATTTAGGAATGTATACATAGGGCATAAAAATGTAAAGAAATGCAAGAGACTGATCACCTCTGTTTCTGAGTTTTCTGTTCATCTGTGAAAGGAAGGAAGGGATGTGATCAGGGAGGGACAGGCGTCCTGGCAGGTGCAGCCTGTGACCTATCCCCTATGCTGGGTATTGGAAGATGGGTGTTTACTGCCATTATCTAAACTGCATGAATTTTATCCTGTATGTATTTTGTCTATTGTCATGTATAATACACAGTAACAAAATTTTAAAAGAAAGAAAACACAATATTAGAAAAGGGGGGGAAAAAACCCAGCATTTGATACAATATAACACTTGTTCACAATCAAAATTTTTGGCTAGCCAGAGTAGGAGGAAATGTCTTTAAATGAAGAGCACTTCAAAAAGCCTGTGGCAAAAATCATACTTAGGATGAAATTTTAGAGGTGTATCTTGTCCATAGACGAGGGTGCCAACTATCACTGCTACTATTCGACATTGTCCTAGCCAACCTACTAAACAAGAAAAATAAAGCTATAATACACAAATTTTAAAAGAAGAGATAACTTTTGTGTAATCTGTGGAGGATATAATTGTATAGATTTAAAAAACCCAAGAGAATCTAAAGAGACAAATCCTTAGACCTAATAAGAAAGTAAAATTTTTCTTTCACTAAAGTCAACAGCATACCTGGACCCTGGTTATGACTATTTAAAACATGTAATTAATTGTAAAAATCCCATTTACAATAAAAACAACTGTCAGGAGAAAACTGTGAAATCTTATTAGAGCACATAGAATTTATTGAATTGCCTTCAACAAACAAGTCTTCCCATAGATAGAAAGGCTCCATGCTGTAATGAGGGTAATTTTCCAGAAGTTAAATTATAAAGTAAATGCGATTCTAATCAAACTTCCAGGAGGATTTTCTTGAGAACTTGATAAAGATTCTGAAATTCATGTGGAAGAATGAAGGTCCAAGAATAGTCAAGGAAGTTTCTGAAGAACAAGCAGAGGATGGTCTACTAGTTACCAGGCCCACCATGAAGCTGAAGGAGCGGCGGTCCTGGGGCAGAAATGAGGAGACCAGTGAAACAGGACGACGGGCCCAGAAGCAGCCTCGAGCACACGTGGAAACCCCGGTCACGAGACGCTCCCGTTACAAATTGGTGAAGAAAAGACAAAATATTCACCAAACTTTGTTGAAAAAATCAGACATCCTTGTGGGGGGAATGTTAAACCCTCCCTTGCAACCTACACAAATATTAATTCTGGATGGATTCAAAGCAAATTTTAAAAGCAAAACTTTAAGAGTTTTATAAGAAAACATAGGAGAATATCTTTTTGACTTCGAGTGAGGTAGATGAGGATATCTTACTATAGAAAAGGCGCCCGATCATAAAGGAAAAGACTGCTAGGTTTGATTCTACCAACAACTGAACATTTTTATCCAAGAACTACAAAGTTAAAAAAGCTGCCACAGACTGGGTGAAGACGTTTGCAATGCAAACAGACAAAGGATTTATATCTAGAATATATACGAAGAAGTCCGGAATCAATAAGAAAATGGAAAACGACTTTGGTAGAAAAACAGAAGACAATTCACAGGAGACGAAACCAAATACACATATGAAGAGCATGCTCAACTTCACTAACAGTTGGGGAAATACAAATTAAAACAAGATGCCATTTCACCTCCACCAGGCTGCAAACATTTCATCATGGAAACTGGGCAAGAGATAATAAAACAGGAACTTCATAACTGCTGGTGGGGGTGTCAACTGGTGTAGCCACGGGGACAGCTACATGGAAATGACAGAGGTGAAGACAAGTCTAGGACACAGTGAGGCCTCTGGGTCTATTCCCTGGAGAAACATCTTCCTCTGGGCACAAAGAGACACGCTCAAGAACATTCACTGCAGTATCGCTTATGATAGTAAAAAATTAGATATAAGCTTAAGTGCAAATCAGTGGAGGAATGGGAATTACAGTTCTTTAAGCATCTGTTAAAATGCATGAACTTGAGCTATAATGTATCAACATGGATGAATTTGAAATATAGAATAATGCATGGTAAATATAATGACACCTATATAATTTTTCTCTTTTTTTATTTGAGACAGAGTCTCACTCTGTTGCTCGGGCTAGAGTGCCGTGGCATCAACCTAGCTCACAGCAACCTCAAACTCATGGGCTCAAGCAATCCTCCTGCCTCAGCCTCCATAGTAGCTGAGACTACAGGCACGTGCCACCATGCCCAGCTAATTTTTTCTATATGTTTTTAGTTGTCCAATTAATTTCTTTCTATTTTTTAGTAGAGACGGGGTCTCGTTCTTGCTCAGGCTGGTCTCGAACTCCTGAGTTCAAACGATCTGCCTGCCTTGGCCTCCAGAGTGTGAGGATTACAGCCGTGAGCCATCGTGCCCGGCCTGTAATTTTTCAAAACACAAAAAAACCCGTATTGTATGTTGTTTACTGCTACATATTACGCAGATATTTTAAAATGTGGATAGAAAGGATAAACACGAAATTCAGGACAAGTGGTTGTCCCAGGGAGGAGTGGGACTGGAAGACCGAAAAGGGATCTAAATGGTATCAGAAATACACTATTTCATACACACGTGCTACACATGTGTGAGTTTTATATTATGAAGCATGGCATACACTTAACAAATATTTATTGAAGTCCTACTTTGTGCTAAGCAAGATTCTAGGTGTCTGGAATGATCAGATGAACAAAACAGATAAAAATTCTTGTCCTTTAGAAGTCTGCATTCTAGTGGGGAGGGGCCGGTGGATCTGTAAGTATGAAACAGATGTGACAGATGATGCTGTCTGAGGTGGAACAAACCGGAGCGGGAAAGCGAGCCCGGCGATCCTGGGTGGGGAAAGGCTGCATGTTACACGGAGGGACGGGGAGTCCTGGCTGGGGAAAGGCCTGCAGGAGGGACTGGCGGGGACCTCTCTGAGGAGCGCCTGCCAGGGCAGAGGGCACTGCAAAGGCTCTGGGACGGGGCTGCGGGGACAGCACAGAGCCGGGGTAGCAGGAGCAAGAAAGAGAGAAACGGGAGGAGGCGAGCATGGTTGTGTGGATCTCGTGGAGAGCCAGGACTTGAGCGGTAGAGGGAGGACTCTGTTGGGTCCAGCAGACCGGGGAGCAGGCGGGAGCAGAGGGGCTGACAATGATCTGAGCAAACGCGAATGGATTCTGGGCAGATCCGGGCAGGAGGGCCGGGGGAATTTCTGATGGGTGGACGTGGATGTGAAGGAGAGGGTCACAGAGGACTCCTGGGTCTGGGGCCTGCGTCTGGAAGGATGGAGGGAGGTTGGGAGAATGTGGGAGGAGCAGGCTTTGAAGGGAAGGGGAGGAGCAGGCTTTGGGTGTGTTCAGCACGAGATGTCTGTGGACAAGCAAACGGATTCACTGACCAGGCAGCTGCGGTGTGGGACTGGGGCAGAGGCCCAGGCTGGAGGAGCACTTTCCCAGATGGTAAGCACAGCCCTAAGACCCCAGGGATGGTGAGAGCCGGGCAACCAGGAAGGGGAGGAGGTGTGAGCTGAGGGAAATCCAACACTGAGCAGCCTCCAAGACCAACAGGAACCAGCAAAGAAAGAGTGGTATGGTAGGGAGGAGGAAAACCAGGAGGGTCAAAAGATGTGACTCAGCGGGGTGCAGTGGCTTATGCCTGTAATCCCAGTGCTTTGGGAGGCTAAGACAGGAGGATCACTTGAGGCCAGGAGTTTAAGACCAGCCTGAGCAACACAGCGAGACCCCTGTCTCTAAAAAAAAAAAAAAAAAAAAAATTAAAAATATCAGTCAAGCATGGTGGCCCATTCCTGCAGTCCCAGCTACTCGGGAGGCTGAGGCAGGATCCCTTGAGCCCAGGGGTTCAAGGTTGCAATAAGCTATGATCACACCACTGCACTCCAGCCTGGACAACAGAGAGAGAATCCACCTCTTAAAAAAAAAACTAACTCTAGGAGGAGAGAGTGATCAACAGTGGCAAATGTTACAAACAGGACAAGAAAGAAAACAGAACTTTTAGCACCATGGGGTCACTGGTGACGGAGATAGGAAGGGTTCTGGTGGAAGTGGATGGAGAGACAGTGGGAAGGGAGGGGTGGGAAACAGAGGCAGAGATGCTGCCCTGTGGGATCCGCCAGAGGAGAGCAGAGGGCGGGGCAGTGGCTGGAGGGGTATGGGGTTGAAGCAGGATTGTCCAGGTTGCCCTTGAGAAGGCGGCACAGGTGGGATCTCGTGCCAGGTGGAAGGGCCTTTGACTGCAGGACTGACGGCTCAGCAGTCATGGGAGCTGGCACAGAGAAGAGAGGCCCAGGCGCAGGCAGATGGGGCAGGGAAGGCTGCGAGTGTGGTGTGCTTCTTTTTAATTAAAAAAAAGTTTAAAAAAAATACAAAAGACATTCTCAGCTTGTGGGCCACACAGAAACAGATGGGTTAGGTCTGGCCCTTGGGACATAGTTTGCTGACCCCTGGGCTAGGGAGGTGGCTGAGCAGGAACGGTGACTGCAGGGCAGAGAGTCCACTGAAGCCACTGGTCGCCAATGTCAGGAGACCAGCGGCTTGTGGGGTTTTCTCCAGCCATGCAGCTGCTCAGGTGCAGGCACAGAACAGGCAGACGGATTTCACCAGGAGGGACAGCAGGAGTCGGGAGTGGTGGGCTGGAAGTGGGGAGGCGGCACAAGGTGTCATCTAGTCACAGGGACCACCGTGGGGGCAGGGGGAGGGAGCAAAGGACCATGTGTGGAAGGTTCGATAGCCAAGAGTGAGGGCAGGAAGGGGGCAGGGAGGTGCCCAGAGGGCTGCAGAGGCAGCAGAAAGAGGGCTGAGACCCACAGGCAGGTTCCTAGAGAGGAGGGAGATCAGCACAGTGGCGATTACAAGCAACAAGGACACCCACCTTGCAGGCCTGGAGGCTTGGGGGACGTGGGGAAGAGGATAACAGCACGCAGGGGGCTCAGGGCAGGGCTCAGCCTGAGCAGGAAGGCGCAGGAACACCCAGGACCTAGTGGGTCTGGCTGGGCGCTGAGTCCTGCCAAGCTCAGAGGAACGCTTTGCAGGAGGGGAGGAAGGGGAGCTGAGGTCTGACAAGGGCACGGACCTAGCAAAATGGAGATGAGGGACAGGCTGGGAGTGTCCCTCTTCTTGGACCAGAGAGGACAAGGACAAAGGCCACATGGGATTCCCGCTGACGGGCTCAAGGTGGACAGTGGGTTTGTGAGTGCTGGCTGGGAGATGTCACTGGCAGCCGCCAGATTTCTGAGCTCCTCTGCGCTCTCGGCAGCCACGGTGTGGAAGCCAGGGAAGCTTCCACACACGTTATAAACACAACAGAACCCACTCCCTGCGGGTCTGCTGCCACAGGTAAGAGGCTGGAAGCTGTCCTTTCCATCCAGACAGTATCTGCTCTCAGCCACTTTTCTATCCTCCAGCTTTCAGCACTGGAGTTGGCACCCAGATTCTCAAAATACCTTTGCTGGACTAAACTGGCAAATGCGTTAATGAATGCGGCCCTGTGGTCAGCTCTGCACATGCTTCTGCCCTTGTAAAGTGAAAAATCTCACCGAGATGAAACACAATGGAAGACACATTTAATCCAACATGAGTTAAACACAGGAAGCCTTTTGAGTAACTAGGTGTCAGATGAAAGGGAAACCCAAGGCAGGCGAGACTGTCAAGGGAGGTCTTCTGCAGGAATCGGGGGTCGGGCCTGGCAGAGACGGAGTCTCCGTGGTCAAACCACCCAGCAAGGTCTTCACTCCAGGAACCTGGTTTTTCTCACACAGCCGCCTGTCCTTCTCTTAACTTTCAAAGGTACTGACCAGCTCCAGGAAAACTTGAGACACTGATATCTGGTATCCAGATTCACCTTAAATAAATTTGTGGTTCTAATCCTACTGGGCCATGTGGCTAACCAATGGGTTTATATTCTGCAACTACTAATGGATTTAAATGAAATTTGGTTCTCGGATGGAAGCAAAGCTGACTCTTTGCAAATCTATGTATATTCAATATACAGCAGACCCTGGAACAACACATGTTAGAGCTGTGCCAGTCCACTTATATGTGGACTTTCTTCCACCTCAGCCACTCAAGACAGCAAGACCAAGACAGCAAGACTCTCTTCTTCTTTCTGTTACTCAGCCTGCTCAATGTGAAGACGATAAGGATGAAGACCTTTATTATGAGCCACTCCCACTTAATATATAGTAAGTATATTTTCTGTTCCTTATGATTTTCTTGGTAACATTTTTCTTTTCTCTAGCTTACTTTATTGTAAGAATATATAGTACATAACACATACAAACAAAATATGTGTTAATAGACTGTTTATGTTATTGGTAAGGCTCCCAGTCAACAGCAGGCTATTAGTAGTTAAGTTTTGGGGGAGTTAAAAGCTATATGTGGATTTTCGCCTGCATGGGGGGCCAGTGCCCCAACCCCCATCCTGTTCATGAATCAACAGTTCTCCTACCTGACCTCTCAGTGTCCTCTTCCCTGTGCCCCTAATTCTGTGCTGCTCGTTCTTTTTCCGAAAAGACTAGGGTTGCTGCCTCTTTCCCTGATGGAAAGTGTTAGTTCTTAGAGTATTAGCTGAATAGGTTAGAGGTTATAACTCAACTAAAACACTGAGATTTAAGACATTTAAGGTTGATGTTTCTCCTTGGCTCTCTCTGGAAAGATCACACCTTCCTTGGCCCTTACTTTTCTGTTTCCAATTGATCACCTGCCGGCTCCCTGACCTTCTCCCAGCCCCTCACCTGGACTTGGGTCCACGGGAACATCTGGGATCTTGGGGCCAGCGCGACGCCAGCTGCACGGCTCCTTCCCTTGTTCAATCTGGGAGAGGACCTCGGGCTTGGAGATGGCATAGTCTGAGGAAGGACAGAAAGGTTAGTTTTTGTCATGTCCAGTTAGGCTGGGAACAGTCAGCCTGGAAAACCAAGAATGGTCTAGAAACTAGATTTCTCAACTGATATAGAGCAGTGGCTCCCAACCATAGGCAATTTTGCTCCCCAGGGAACATCTGGAAAACTCTGGAGACAATTATGACTATCATGACGGGGGCTCAGGGAGAGGGGCTACTGGCATCTGGCAGGTGGAGGCCAGGGATGCTGCTGAACATCCTACAACGCACAGGGCCCCCGAGCGCCCCCCCGTCAAACAATCATCCAGGTCCAAAATGTCCGGGGTGCTGGGGTTAAGAAACTCTGGTATACAGGTGCACAGTGAGATCAGGGCAGTTCTTAACGTCAGTCTGCACCTGCTCCCATCCTCAGCTTTATGAACTGCAGCTCTGGGGTCACACAGAAACCAGCCCAGGAGGAATTAGAGTCCAGGCCTTTCCTGGAAAGTACAGATGAGGAGAGCAGCAGTAGCCCCAGGGTCTGGGGCAAGCAAAGCTTCAGGGCATGAAGAAATGGTTTGCTGCAAGAAGCGTGGTCTGCCCATGTTCTCTCCTGACCCCGAGGCATGTCACGTGAAGGCCACACATCCCTGCAAGAGAAGGCTAAAAGAAAAAGCCTTTCTCAAATGTGGGGTTGATGATTTACTGGGCACAGGAGCAATAGGTAGCTTCTCCACTCTAAGCAAGAACAGAAAGGTCCATACTCCTGGCCTGGTTAGGAGAGGGGCATTCCGTGACCGCAGCCGCCAGGGAGAAGGGAGCTTTGGACTCCACTGCCCAGGGCTCATCTTTTGCAGGAGGAAGTAGTAACTCCTTGCAAGATCAACATTTCCAGTGATTTATATGTTGCTGAGACCAAAACAACTAGGAGAAGAGCGAGATTGAGGGCTTAAAAAAATCCCATTCAACAGAGGAAGGAGTGCCAGGCCTTACCCAGGGAGACCAGCGTCTCGTAGTTGCCCCTCATCACGTGCTTGTAGAGCTCCTTCTGCCAGTCCTCCAGCTTGCCCCACTCCTGCTCGGAGAAATACACGGCCACATCATCAAAGGTCACGGGCACCTGGAACCACAAGTGTGGCACACGCTCACCCAGAGGCTCACAGGCACAGCCCCTCGGGCTCCCCCAGCCCAGGGTCCCCAGGGACTACCTTGGGGACCTCCCCCTTGCTGCCCGGGGGCAGCCGCAGGATCCAGAAGTTCCTGTTGCGCAGCAGGTTCTCCACGTTCTCCAGCCGCCTCTGCAGCAGCCCGTACTCCTGCAGCAGGGTCCCCAGCACGGCCCACTTGCCCTCCAGCTGGTTCCCGAACTCCACGGCCGTCTTCTCGCAGTCGGCCAGCTTCTTCTCAGCCATCCCAGTTCGACCTTCTAGAGACAGCAAGCGGGCAGCCTGCGATTCAATCTTCCTCTCCATGGCCTGAATCGTAGCTGCCATTGTCCACGGAGAAATCTTTGAGAAATAAGAGAGAGAAGGCCACATCATTCATTCTACCCAGTGTGTTCCTTCAGCCTATCTGCCCTAGGCATGGGGGAGCTGGGCTGGGAGCGGGGAGCCCCTGTATGTGGACAGTGGGGCTATCCTGTACCACATGCCAGATCTCAACTTGACAATCACCTCCGTAGGGTGTCTTAGGTCTGGCCTATGTCTGGGGGGTGCCCTTCCTCCAGGCCTCTGCAGTGCGCTGTGCAGACTGCTGCCCTGGTGCTGATGGCCCTACACAGTAACTTCCCACGCGCCCTTACACTGAGGGCTCCCTGGAGGTGGCACTGCATCTTGTCACAGCACAGAGCTTGACACATGGCAGGCGCTCGGTGCAATTTGGCCACATGGCAGTGACTTGGCATTGCTGGGGCGTTTTAGTGGAGAAACGGTAAACTGCAGATTTGCTAGAGCCCAGCCTGCACCTCCCGTCATGATTACACAGGAACTGTCTACTGGTGATGACCTAGCAAAAAAAACAGCTGGTTCACTGAAACGGCACAAACAAGAGTATTGCTCAATTTCTTTCTTTCCTTTTTTTTTTTTATAAAGCATCTCATGCCCCCTTTTAATAAGCATAAAAATGTAACAGCCAATTTCCCTTCCCCCAGGACAATCTGATTTTATTCCTTTCCCAACTGCCCCTCCCCCACAAGCTAAAATCACCACTACTGCAAATCTCCACCAGCTAAGAGTTAGACTTTTTGACACTGCCTAAGCCCGTTAAGATTCTGACTTTTTCTTTCCCAATTCCCCCCTTCCCAAGGTTAAAATGATAGTCTCCGGCATTTTTGTAGCCTAGGATCAGTGACACACCCTACACTCTGGTGAGGAAGACAGACATATGCCACAAAGTTACACTTTTACACATGCGGCAACAGTCTTAAGTGGTGCTCCCTGTCACTGGAAACACTCACATAGTGTCTTGAGTGACCAGCAGTTGGGGACAATGAAGAAAGGGCACGTTTGGCTTTGGGTGGGGAACTGGACTATTCAACTCCACCTACGGGGACCTGTGAGGCAGGGAGGAGGCCTGGGACTGGTGCCTTCCTCCGTCAGGGACTTAAATTCTGGAAAATCATTCCCAAATAGAAGGTTGGTGACTATCTGCAAAGTTAAGGAGATGGCTACTAGGAACCAGTAGGGACTCATTTAAAGAAAGTCACCAAGAACTAGAATATGGAAGGACAGCTCAGAAAACAGAGACAAAGAGAATTTGAACAGAGGCAGAAAAAAAACTGTGCAGGACAGTGCTTCAGAGGTTCTCTGCTTGTCCGGAAGGAAGCCGGACCTGAAGAACGAAGGACTTGTGGGTCCCAAAGGACGGGAAGTTCTGGATGGGCAGAGCCCTGTCTGGAGGAGAAAAACTAGAGGTGGTGGTGAGGCTTGCTCTCCAGCAGGCGCGGCTGCCCGGGCTCTGCAAGGCCACCGTTCCTTCCCTCACCTCTCCGCTCTCACATCGGCCCCTGTCACATGGTCCCGACTCCAAGAGTTTAGTCCAGAAGGGTCCTTTCACACCCACACCCAGCTCCCCAGCCAATGAAACCCTACCCATCCTCCAAGTGCATTTTTACAGTCTCTATGTTGCATGAAAAGGGCATCTGCACAAATTCCCACTTTATTAAAAAATATTACTCTTCACTGTTTGAACAACAGGCCACAGTTTTCATACCATTTTGACGGGGCCAGGAAGCCCTGTGTAAGGCCTTCATGTTACTTGGTGGGAGGTGGCGGCTGTGCTCTGCTCAGTCAAGCCCAGGTCCTTACCAACTGGTGGCTAGATAACACATGGGGCCGTCCTGGAAACTCTTTGCTGGAGAAGAGTTGATGGGCTGCCCACCCACGAAGTCCAGGCACCAAACTCCTTCCAACTCTCTCTGCAGCTCCTACCAAAACCATCTTTCCCAGGCCCACCGACTCCTTTCTGTTCCTGAACACGCGCCACACTGTCCCATCTCTCTGTGCCTTTGCCCAAGTACTTCTCCCTTCCTGAGAAGCTCCTCTGGCCTAGCTCGGCCTGATGAAATTCCAGCCTACCGTAAAAGCTCGCTCAAGCCACAGAGGCAGAGTTTCAGGCCCGGCGGGGTGGGCAGGGTCCCCTGAACGCCCGCAGTGTGCTCCCACCGCCACGCCGCGCTCGCCTCTGTTTTGCTCGGCGACTACCTGTGTCCTGTCTGCTGGGTCCTTGAACACAGAGCGACTGTCTTTTCACACTTCCAGCTGTGTGATCCTGGGCGAGTTAACTTCTCCAGGCCCCCGGGTTTTCTTTTGTATGACAGATAATAGTGGTACCTGCCCCCCAGGTTTGTTGCGGGGGACAAAATAATGCCCGGGTGGGCTTGGTGCAGTGCCTGGCTCTACACGCGGGAGCAGGTCCCTTCCGCGCAGGCTGGGCACGTAGTGGGCGCTCAGTGGATGCGGAATCCAAGCCGGACACCTCCCAGGTGCCACCAGGCCGCTGGGGGGAGCTGGGGGAGGGAACGCACGGGCCGGGCGCTAGGCAGAGAAAGGAGCCGCGGGTGGGGGCGCGGAGGTGAAGGGACAGCGGCCCGGGCGGGGGCAGGAAGCCCCGCGGGGCAGCAGGAACTTGGTGTGGCGCGGCCCCGGCGCGGGGACAACCGTCCGCCGTGCTCAGGCTCGGCCCGCGGTGGGGGCCCGGCCGGCGGGCGCCGTAGGCCCGGGCGGACCCCGCGCTCCGCTCGCCGGCGCCCCAGGCCCGGCGGTCCGGCCCGGACCCCGGAACCCCTCCCCGGGGCCTGCGGCGCCGTGTGCCGGGCCCAGGCCGCCCGGGGCCCCGAGGCCGCGCGTCCGTGCGCGCCCCGGCCGCCCTTACCGGAGCCGCGGCCGCCTCGGCCATGGCCCTGCGCTGTCCGGCCGGCCCGGAGGAAGCCGCCGCCGCCGCCGCCGCCGCCGCCGCCGCCGCACGCGGCCCTCGCAGGCCCGCCGCTCGGTCCTCTCCGCAGGCGGCGCCGGCCCGGGCCTGCCTTCCGCGCCGCTCCTCGGTGGCCGGCCTGCCGCCGCTCCGCCCGCAGACGCGCCGCCGCCGTCAGCGCCCGGCCGGTCCACACTGCATCCTGGGAGCCGGCGCCGCGGCCGGCCGACGAAGGCCCGTGAGGCTTCCTGGAGGCAGCGCGGCCGCACAGCCCCACCTGCAGTCCGAGAGGCGAACGGCAGGCGCGGCGCCCGCCCGCCCGCCCGCGGCCCCGCCCCGCCCCGCCCGCCCGCGGCGGCCCGACGGCCGCACGGCGCACCGGCCCGCAGGCCCGACGGCCGGCGCGCGGGCTCCCCGCCCGGCCCCGCGGCCGCAGTGCGGCCCGAGACGCTCGGTTGCCGAAGTCTCGTCCTGCCCGGGGGCCCGGCCCGGGCGAGTTGGGGGCGCCCCGGCGCGGCCGCCCAGGCTGGCGAGCGAGGGCCTGGCTGGGCAGCGCGCTGCCCCGCGACCCCGGCCACGCCGCCCGCTCGCCCTCGGGGCCCAGCGCCCCAGCACGGTCGCTTCCGCCGCGGTGGGTCCGCGGCCAGATCTGGGTTAGGGTTTGAAGGCAGCTGTAACTCACGCGTCTGGTTTTAAATGGAATACATACTTCCAGTATAGAATACAGTTCGGTAAATCCCGGTAGGCAGCCACTTAGCATCTTCCACGATGAGTCTATTAAAGTAAATCTTTTTTAGTGGGATGAACAACACAACACAAATACCATCATTTAAAATTATTTTAGTGAACTTGGTAGCGAAAGATGCTCATGATATTTTAAGAAAAGCAGCCTGTCCAGAATGATCCCATTTTTGTTTTATAATAATACGTACGTATATATTCTCCTATAGAATGTGCACATACATATAAGCAAAAACAGAATCCCGTATACATAATGTTTATATCTAACACTATATACTGTGTATATGTAATGTTTAGACAAGTTTGGAAGCAGATACATCAACATATAATCTAAGTAGTTTTCTTTAATAGAGAGACCACAGGCCATGGTCATGCATTTTCTAACATTTTTTCAATTCACTTTTTTATTTTACAATAACAAGAACAGCATTTTTAAATAAGGAGAGAAAAATAAATAAAATTTTTGAATTCCGTAAGAGGTGAACCAGAGCAGGCAGATGGAAGGCGCCTGTGATGCAGCCTCCCTGTGGTCACAAAGATGCATTGCCTTGCAGAGCTGCGGCTCCTAAGTGGGACTCCTTCCAAAAGGAGGGACCTGCACACCACCTGCTGCAGTCTCTCTTGGGCTTGCCAGGTCTAGATCTGGGGTCAGTATTCTCCCTTGTCTGTTCTTCAGCCCAGGGGATCACTTGGATGCATTCTTCTTTATGGAACTGCCCCAGGAGTTGTCATGGGGAGATCTTATTCATATTGTTTCCAGTCTGCTCCCTGCGCCTGACTTTCCTCTCCACTCATCTAACCTAGCTGCTTTATTTTTATTTAATTTATTTTTTAGAGACAGTCACACTCTGTCACCCTGGCTAGAGTGAGTGGTGCAATCATAGCTCACTGCAGACTCGAATTCCTGGGCTCAAGCGATCCTCGGACTTCCAAAGTGCTGGGATTATGGGCATGAGCAACTGCACCCCGCCTAACCTAGCTGTTTCTGATGCCTCCCAGCTCTCAGGGATTACCCCCTCCCAGTCATGTTTTATAGCTATTTCCTGCTTGGAGCCCCCGGCATCATTTTGGAGTAAATCCCTGAAAGGGTAAAAAGGCAACATACTCACCCCATGGATTATAGGGGAATGTTCCTGGATCATTCCCTTGTCTTTTTCTTATTTTTTTCCTTTAGCCCTTCTTCCATGAGATTCCTTCCCTGCCCAAGTAACATATACCCTCTGCCAGAGCTGGACCCATGTAGTGTGGGTATGAAGCTTACATAATTTTGGGGAACAGTATTAAGAACAAAACCTCATAAAATTACAAATTTAAAAGTAGGTGCAGAGCTGGTGCAGGGGAGGCACTCTGAAGCCTAAGCTTTCTGAGATTCATTGTAAAGTACTGGATTTTTTAAAAAACTAAGGCAGCAAATACATCAGAACATTTTTAAATAAGCCTTGTCTAGGCTGGGACATGTGCACTGGGGGTGTCGTGGGGAGCACCGGGAATCAGAAGGCCTGCAGGTTCTGCTCTTAAATGGTTAAGGTCCTTGGGCAAGTCAGCCAGCCTCTCAGGGCTCTCCTTGCCTATGTAAACTGAGATTGGACTAGATCATTCTGTAAATGTCCCTGGGTCGGGCCTTCTTTTCACCACCAGCTTGCTTTGATACTGGACCCAGTTGAAGACCATTGCCTCTTCTCTCACTGTGGCTTATTTACTGGTCACTCTGCATGTTAATTCGCTTACATTCTCATGACCACCATGTGTTGGTCAGTCTCTCTCATGTTGCCTGGAAGAGCTGCTCCTGGATTACCTTGGAAAAGGGGGGCTTATTCCTACTTAAGGAAACAGAGGTGCTGTCTCCATGGTGATACAGGCTCTGGGGGAACTAGTGCTTCCATGACAGATGTATTACGTCCCTCCTGGAGCATGTGAGCAGTGGGATACGGTGCAGTCTGGGCTCGAGTGACTATCTGTGTGTTCCCCAAAGGAATTCTCCCCAGAAGAGAGAATCTTATTGGATTGGTTCTTACCATTCAACAGGGGGTGCCCCTTTTGAGCAGAGTAGAAAGCCAAGGCCCCCAGAGGTGTTGGAGGCCAGAACAGCAGTGTTAGCCTAACTGTCTGTACTTGACAAAAACTGTCAGCAATTTTATGTAGACAGAATTGCCTTGGGTTGCATTCTTCCAAAGGAAGCTGTGGGGATGAGAAATCTTTAGATTTCATGGGCCTCTTCCAACACATGTCCCCATCACCAACTCCGGCCCTTTGGGCTAGAGACTCCTTTGGGGCAAGGAACACAACTTGCTCACCTGTGTATTCCCCAAGACTAGGAAACTGCCTAGCACACAACTGATAAAAAAAAATACATGAGATATGTGTATGTGTGTGTGTGTATAACCTTTTTCAAACAGGGAAGACTTTATAGAATAGATAAAATTTGAGCTGGATCTTGAAGGATGGGTGGAATTTTAACAGGCAGAGAGCATTTCATACCAGAGAGTGGTAGGAGAAGTATGAGCCAGGTCACAGCCTAGAAAAAAGTTGAGGCAGGAATGTACAAAGCATTTTAGGAGAAGGAGAGTGGTCTAGTCTGGCCAGGACTTTGCACAGCAACGGAAAATAGGCTGACCCATACTATAACACACTCAAATGCAAAGGCTCTTAAACTTTACTCAGGTTGAGGTGCTAGAGTTGCTAACTGTGGTGGAGCGGGAAGTAACCCAGATATGGCACTGATAGGGAGACTTACCTGAAGGCAGTGTGAGGGTAAGAGATTAGTCAGGAGGCTACTGCAAGAGTCCAGGCAGGAGGTGAAGAAAGACCTGATGAAATGTAGCAGCAGTGGGGGGGGGAAGGAACAGATTTGGGAGAGCTGTAAAGTATATGCAATAAGAGGGGGCAACCAACTGGGTGTGTGGTTTATGTGAAGAAGAATTCCAAGACAGTGCTAAGGTGTTGAGCCTAAATGGAGTGAGACTGCACCCACAACAGGAATAAAGTGATCAGAAGTAAGAGCATTTTTAGGAGTGTGCTTTAAAAAAAATGCACATTTGACACACTGAGTCAGATGTGCCAGGGCCATTCTTAGGTAGTAATTACCTAGTCTAGTTCTCAGACCAGCTCTATCAGAGTCTCTGGGGAAGCTTGTGAATGATATGGATTTCTGGATCACATCCCAGATCTACTGAATCAGAATCTCTAGGGCATGGGTCCTGAGTACTGTGGAAAACATTTTATTTTGTTTTTTTGAGACAGAGTCTCACTCTGTTGCCCGGGCTAGAGTGCCATGGCATCAGCCTAACTCACAGCAACCTCAAACTCCTGGGCTCAGGCAATCCTCCTGCCTCAGCCTCCTGAGTAGCTGGGACTACAGGCATGTGCCACCATGCCTGGCTACGTTTTTCTATATATTTTTAGTTGACCAGCTAATTTCTATTTTTTTAGTAGAGACAGGAGTCTCGCTCTTGCTCAGGCTGGTCTCGAACTCCTGAGCTCAAACGATCCACCTGCCTCAGCCTCCCAGAGTGCTAGGATTAGCATGGTGTGAGCCACCATGCCCGGCCTGAAAACACTTATTTTAAAAGAAGGTCTATTTTTAACAGGTTCCTTATAGGAGTTGGGGTGATGGTGAGCGTGGAGCTCTGATGAAAGCCAAGTTTAGAAAACTCATTCTACCTTGCACTTGAGACAGGGATATACTGCAAAGCATCTCTGGTAGCTATTCCTTCACCCTCCATTTTCAACCAGAATGAAGGCAAACCTCCTTGGATTGCTATGCGAGGTCTTCCAGAGCCTTTCCCTCCATTCCTCACTACGGCTCAGCCTGTCCGCACATGTGTTATAAGTAGGCATGAAAATTTCCACTCCTGTGCCTTTCCTCATACTTATCCCTGCTCCTCTTGCCCACCTAAAGTTCTCCCATCTTTCCCAGACCATCTCATGCCCTAATTCTTCCCATGAAGTCTTTTCATTCCAATCAAGCCTGCAGCAAAGTCTGCCCTGTCCCAACTCGAATAACTTTTATTATTGGTACCATTCATTCGGCACTAAGAGAAAGGTGGCAGTGCGAGGTAAGATACAGTGTTCTAACTCATTCATAGACCATGCATTCCCTGAGAGCAGGGACTGTTCTTACTTCTCGTCTCTCCTGCAGTATGTAACACAGGGTAGGTGTAGGGAACATAAAACGATGACTTAGTACAAGCCTTAATTGATTGCTCGATGTGCTGTGATAAACTATGGTCCTGAGAATGATCCCTCTTGTCTCGTCTAATACCACTGTCACCCTTACCCCCTCCACCCTTCTCCTGAGTGTTCTTGGAAAAAAACTAAGTGTAGGTGGCCATGGAGCATCTGCAGCTTACCCAGAAGTAGCCTGGAAAGGCTGGCAAACATGAAGCCACGTGTCAACTCAGAGGATCGGAGCAGCAGGAAGAATGTGGTTCAGACTGTATAGATGTAGGGGCTACTGATCCATGCACCCCATGGCTGTTTCATATGCCTGGGCAGGCACAGCAGTGTGAGTGTGGATGGACCTGTTTTTCCCAGCTGCTCCCTGAGGTCTGAGCTTTTCCCTTGGGACCAGGCTGTTCAGGCTTAGGGCTTTCAAAAAGATGATGGTAGTCATTGCTGTTCACCAAATATTTTCGGTTGTCCTCCCTTGAGGAACATGGCTAGGTTGCACTTTCTGGTCTCTTCTGCTTGGGTTCAGCCATGTGACAAGTTCTGGTCAATGAGTTGTGCATGAAAAGATATCATTTCTAGGCTGAGTATTTAACTACAGGTTGGGGCCCTCCAAAGATTTCTTTCTGTCTATTGTGGTGACCAGCAATACTGGAGAAGGCAGTTGCTGTGTTAGCCTGCATACTGGAGGGAGAAGACATTGAATAGAATCCCTAGCAAATCTATTATGAGCATGTAGCATGAGCAAGAAACTCTTTGCTGTAATAAGCCACAGGATTTGGGGGTTGCTTGTGAAGCTCATCCTGACTGATACAAAGGCTTGGTGAAAGTTGGCCAGGGATTGGGGCAGGTGTCCTCAAGCTCCAGGTGGTGTCTGTTCAAGCTCAGCTTCACATACACTGCTGGGGGCTGCAACAGTGAATGCTACCCTGAAGCTGTTAGAGTAGCAAAGTGCCCTGGAGTCTTTCCCACAGAGCAAGTTCCAAGTCCCTGACAGGAATCCCTCAGCAAAAGTTGCAGAAGGGAATGGTTTTCAGGGCCATGGCTCTGAGGACCTAGCCAGATCTTCTGCTGGGAGCTGGGAGACTCACAGGCCTCTAGGACTGGCTGGCTGTAGACCAGTGCCTTGCAGAAATCCAACACCAGCGCACCCAAGGAGAGAGAAAAGTGAACGTGTGTCCTGTAGGTCTGGATGCTGCCTGAACTGGCCCTCGGCAAGCCAGAAGTTGTGCTGAATTGTCATACTTTAACAATCCATGTAAATCTTATACTCTCCTTTATGAAACTTCCATGGTCGTTTTAATTTTAAAAGACTTATTAAAGCCTTATTTTGTACTTATTAACTACAAAAATAGTTGATGATTGGATGCTTCAAGATCCCTCTCTTGTGTGCACATCCCCCCTCACTCTGGACCTCCCTCCCAGGGTGTCCATGCCTCTGAGAAGCACACCTACGGGCGTCTCAGGTGTTGCTGTGTTTCCACCATGATGACATCACCCTCAGCCAGCCTGGAGGTAAGATCCTGGTGTGACATTAGAGAGCCAGGGGCAGAGTGGGCATGTGGCAAATGTGTGCATGAAGTTTTAGTGCCCCGGTGTCCGTGACTGTCATTCATGCTTTCTAGAACCTTCTGTGGCCTCATTTATTCTGACATGCTGATGTCAAAACCTGCCTGCAAGGGTGTCAGTGCCTGACAACGGCTCAGAGAGTGATCTGTTCCAGGGCCTCTGCATCTGTCCTGGGGTGAGAGCTTTGAGTCATCGCAATGAAGGACTGAACAACAAGGCATTCCAGGATCCATTGGCAGAGTGACGGGCTCTGGGCCCAGACTCTCCAGGGAAAGAGTGAGGGCACTTGGACCAGTAGAGAAGAGTACAGTAAAAGAATATAGTTGGGCCGTACTTTAAGCAAACTCCAAATAAGGGAAAATCCAGATGTATATGAAACAAGCATTAGATTTTGGTTTTAGCTTTATTTTAAAAATTTAATAACTACAGTTATTGAATTTCCTCATAACTAAGATTTCCACAGCTTTTGAAAATAGTGTTCTAGATACAAAAATTATATTTCTCACCCTGTACATTCAGGAACACTTATGTGCAAAACACAGCCCACCCCAGCAATGACATTATTAATTATAATAGAAGCAAGCTTATTACTCAGATTCTGACTCATATTTATAAGAGATTTGAAGTTCATATGGCTGATCCTTGAGTCATCAATTTTGGATGACCTCACAATGAATACACTACTGCCTGATGACTTTCAGAGTGGAGGAACCCTGTCACATCAGAGGCTATTCAGATGCAATTAGGAATATTTTATAGGGACACCGAGTCCTTTCTAGCTTGGCTAGGGACAAAACCCACAGAGCAGGAATTAGTCAACAAGTCTATACTGAATACTTACTGGGTCCTCAGCCCAGTGTTGGGTGTTGGGCATGAAGTGTATATAATCAAGGCAACCATATTTTCTAAATAAAAAAAATAACCCAGGGGCTTTAGTATAACACAATATTCTTTGTGTCACTTGTTGGTGCTAAGAGATAGTCTGGATCTAATTTGGACCTCAAATACAGAAAAATCTGGGAAAATGTATATGTTCACCTGGATAAGAGAGAATATCTGAAATTGTAATTGTCTCAGGAAAACAGGTATGCATGGTCATTTGTGCAAAACTGCCTAGGGTTAAGCTGCTGTCTTGCCTCAAGGAGCTCCCTGTCTAGTGGGAGGTGGATGTGCAAATCAACAACAATAAGGGGACGGATGTGAAAACAAAGTTCAGTAGAGTGAAGAGTGAGTGCTGATTCTTTCCCAGGAGTCACAGAAGGTTTCTCAAAGCAGGTAACTTGAGCTGAACAGAGAATGATTAGTAAGAGTTTGCTAAGCACACCAGGTGGGTCAAGGAATGTTCAAGACAGGAAATAGAATGTAGGAAGCAAGCAGGAGTGGGGCCATGCACAGAGAGTGACAAGAAAATTCAGCGTGGTCAGAATGGTGAGTGATCATGGGATAGGGCGAGTGGTGAGAGAGAAGGCTGAGATCAGATCCTAAGCAGGTTTGTACTCCATGTTCACAAATTAGGTGCTCTTCTCTAAGTCAAGTGCTGTCAAATCATTTAATCTTCAAATAAAAACCCGAGAAATGCAATATAGAAATCAGATCAATGAGAAACTGTCCTGTGGGGACATGGGGGGTGGGGCAGGGTTCACAAGCCTCTTGACAGCTTGACCTTTCCCACGCCTCTACCAGAGGTCTCAGAAGATTTCCACAGAACACCCTTTGAAGATCATTGACTTATGAATCAGAGAGTAACTGATGGACTTGAGCAGGGAGTATGAAATGGAAAAGCCATTAGGAAAGATTGCTCTTGAGGCTGTACGAATGCTGCTTGAAGGGGAGGGTGGCAAATGCCAAGAGGTAAGCACAAAAGTCCAGGGAGACACAGTGACAGGACAGACTGGAGCCCACAGCTGCCAAGAGAGGCCCTGATAAACACGCCATTCTTCCAGTTTGGACCCTTGCAGGGCTAGATCAGCTTCATGAAAACTGACATCCCATTTGGAATCTTATCCCTCCCAGATTGATCCACAGTGATCTGCTTCCTATGCTAACTGCCTGCCAGGAGGAAAAGTAAATTCTCTCTGGAAGAAGATAAAATCTTGCAGAGCGTGAAAATATCTCCACAAGTCTTCATAGTATGTCTGTCACTTAGTCAAAAGCAACCAAGCATGCAAAAAGATAAAACTGAGTAAAAATTAAGAGAAACACAGATAAGATATACAAATTCACAATACAGCCACACAGTGAAGTTACCAGACGTGGACTTTCAGTGTGATTTCATAAGTCTAAGTGTCATTAATAAATGACAAGATGGATAATTTCAATAGAGATTTGGATACAATAAAAAAGAATCAAACAGTAATTCTATAATACAAATAAATAACTTAGTAGATGGGTTTAACAGCAGAGTGGGCACAGCTGAAGCAAGAACTGACAAGCTGGAATAAAGGTCAGAAGAAAATATATAGACTGATGCACAGAGAGACAAAATAATGAACAATGTAGAAAACCTAAAAGAGAATAGGAGACATGGCAAAAGAGCCTAACATCTGTGTAACTGGAAACCCAGAAGGAGAAGAGAAAGAGAAAGAGGCAAGAGAAATTCTTAGAGAGATAATGACCAATAATTTTCAAAACTAATGAATGAGGCAATCCACAACTGCAAGAAGAATGACAAACTCCAATTAGAATAAGTAGAAAGGGAACTTTTTAATTTATCCATGTGAATGGATAAATAAACTGTGCTACATCCAGGCAATGGGATATTATTCAGCACTAAAAAGAAATGAGCTATCAAGCCATGAAAAGACATGGAGGAAACTTAAATGCATATTAGTAAGTCAAAGAAGCCAATCTTTGAAAAGGAAGCATGCGATATGATTCCAACTTTGCGACAATCTGGAAAAGACAAAACTATAGAGATAGTAAAAAGGCCAGGTGTTGTCGGGGTTGGGAGGAGGAGGGATGAATAGGTGGAGCACAGAGGATTTTTCAGGGCAGGGAAATGACTCTGTATGAGACTGTAATGGTGGATACATTTGCCTAAAGCCAGAGAATATACAATACTATGAACTTTGGGGGATAATGATGTCAATATAGGTTCATCAGTTGTAACAAATGTACTCCTCCGGTGGGAGACGTTAATAATTGGGAAGGTTGGCCGGGCGCTGTGGCTCACGTCTGTGATCCTAGCACTCTGGGAGGCTGAGGTGGGAGGATCACTTGAGCTCAGGAATTCGAGACCAGCCTGATCAACAGCGAGACCCTGTCTCTACTAAAAAAATAGAAAGAAATTATCTGGACAACTAAAAATATATATTAGAAAAAATTAGCCAGCCATGGTGGTGCATGCTTGTAATCCCAGCTACTGGGGAGGCTGAGGCAGGAGGATCACTTGAGCCCAGTAGTTTGAGGTTGCTGTGAGCTAGGCTGATGCCACAGCACTCGAGCCCAGGCGACAGAGTGAGACTCTGTCTCAAAAAAAAAATATTGGGAAGGTTGTGGATATGTGAGTGCAGAGAGGTATATGCGAAATGTCTATACCTTCTGCTCAATTTTACTGTGAACCTAAAACTTCTCTTAAAAAATAAAGTCTTTTTCTAACCCTTCTCCACAAAAAAAGATGCCAAAACTCATCAGAAAAATACCTGAAACCCAAAGAAAGAAAGCAGATACTATAAATAGCCAGATAAAAAGGACATGTTCATTTCAAAGGAACATAAAATAAGACTGTCGCTAACTTCTCAAAAGGAAATATGGAAGCCCAAAGCCAACAGAATGACCCTTTAAACATACTGAAAGAAAATAAGTGACAGCTTAGAATTCTACACCCAATGAAAGTATCCATCAAACATGAAAATAAAAAAAGATACTTCCAGACAAGTAAAAACAATTTGTTAGCAGCACACAATTACTAATGCAAATAAAAAGGGGACTTTTTAAGGCAGAAGAAAAATAACCCAGATAGAAGCAGTTGGAAATGCAGAAAGGAATGAAGAGCAACAGGAAAAGTAAGTATCTATATAAATCTATATTAATTTTAACTGTATAAACTAATAATGATGTTTTCAATCTTTAAATTATACGTAGAATTTGTCAAAACATGACAATATTAATAGAAAAGACAGAATAGAAGGTAAATAGACTTAACATGTTGTAAGATCCTTACACTGTCTGGGAATTGTTAAGAATTTTATTAGGCTGGGTGCTGTGGTTCACCCTGTAATCTCAGCACTTTGGGAGGTTGAGGCAGGAGGATAGTTTGAAGCCAGGAGTTTCAGACTAGCCTGAGTAACACAGCGAGACTCTTTCTCTATTAAAAAAAATAGGTGGGTGTGGTGGCTTGTGTCTATAGTCCCAGCTACCTGGGAGGCTGAGGCAGGAGGGTTGCTCAGGTCCAGGAGTTTGAGGTTGCTGTGAGCTATGAAGACGGTACTGCACTCCAGCCTGGGCCACAGAGCTAGATCCTGTCTCTAAACAAAACAAAACAAAACAAAACATCAGTAGTTAAACCAATTTTTTAATCAATGTGTAATATTTTACATATTTATGGGGGTACATGTGAGTGCTTTTTATACACATAGAATGTATAATGATCAAGTCAGGTTATTTGGAGTATCCATCCCCTTGAGTATTTATCCCTTCTATATATTGGTAACATTCCAAGTCCCCTCTTCTAGCTACTTTGAAATATATAATATTTTGTTGCCAACTTTAGTTACCCCACTCCCCCTTCCCGCCAACCCCATCTATTAACAAACAGTAGAGCTTACGTCTTCCATCTAACTGTAAGTTTGTACCCGTTCACCAACTTTTCTTCATTCCTCCCTCCCACCCTCAAACTCTTTCAAGGCTCTAGTATCTATCATTCTATTCTCTATTTCCATGTGATCAAGTTTTTTAGCTTCCACATATGAATGAGAACATGCATAATATGTCTTTTGTTGCCTGGGTTATTTTACTGAACATGACCTCCAGTTCCAACCATGTTGCTGCAAATGACATGATTTCATTCTTTTTTATGGCCAAATATTATTTCATTATGTACATATACCACATTTCTTTATCCATTGGTCCAGTGACCGATGCTTAGGTTGATTCCATATCTTTGCTATTGTGAACAGTGCTGCAATAAACATGCAAATAGAGGTATCCCTTTGGTATACTGATTTCTTTTCCTCTGGATAGATACCCAGTAGTGGGATTGCTGGATTATATGGTAGTTCTACTTTTAGTTTTTTTGAGAAATCACCACATTGTCTTCCATAGTGGTTGTATTAACTTACATTCCCACCAACAGTGTATAAGAGTTTCTTTTCTCCACATCCTCACCAGCATCTGTTATTTTATGTCATTTTATTAACAGCCATTCTAACTGGGGTAAGGTGATATCCCATTGTGATTTTGATTTGCATTTCCCTGATGATTAGAGATATTGGGAATTTTCTCACATACCTCTTGGCCATTTGTATGTCTTCCTTTGAGAATTGTCTATTCATGTCCTTTGCCCACTTTTAATGGGATTTTTTTTTTTATTGTCGAGTTGTTTTGAGTTCCTTGCGTATTCTGGATATAGTCCCTTGTTGGATGAATAGTTTGAAAATATTTTCTCCCATTCAACAGGTTGTCTCTCTACTCTGCTGATTGTTTCCTTGGCTGTGTAGAAGATTTTTGGTTTAATATAGTCCGACTTGTCTATTTTTGTTTTAGTTGTCTGTGCCTTTGAAGTCTTAGCCATAAAGTCTTTGCCTAGACCAACATCATGGAGAGTTTTTCCTATGTTTTCTGATAGTTTTATAGTTTGGGGTCTTATGTTTAAGACATTATATTAATATATCTTGAGTTCATTTTTGTATATAATGAGAGAGAGGGGTCCAGTTTCATTCTTCTGCATATGGACATCCAATTTTCCCAGCACCATTTATTGAAGAGGGTATCCTTTCCCCAGTGCATGTTCTTGGCACCTTTGTGAAAAATCAGTTGGCTGTAAATATGTGGATTGATTTCCGGGTGCTCTATTCTGTTCCATTGATCTATGTGTCTATTTTTATACCAATACCATGCTATTTGTGTTACTATAGGCTTGTAATATATTTTGAAGTCAGGTAGTGTGATGCCTCCAGCTTTGTTCTTTTTGCCCATGATTGCTTTGGCTATTCTGGTTCTTTTTTGGTTCCATACGAATTTTAGGATTGTTTTTTCTATTTCTGTGGAAAATGACATAGTATTTTGATAGGGATTGCATTGAATCTGTACATTGCCTTGGGCAGTATGTAATTTTAATGATATTAATTCTTGTGACCCATAAGCATGGGATGTGTTTCCATTTGTTTGTGTCCTCTTCAATTTCTTACATTACTGTTTTGTCATTTTCCTTATAGAGATCTTTTACCTCCTTGGTTAAATTTATTGATGGGTATCATAAATGGGATTGCCTTCTTGATTTCTTTTTTGGCTATTCATTATTATTGTATAGAAATGCTACTGATTTTTGTATGTTGATTTTGTATCCTGCAACTTTACTGAATTTGCTTATCAGTTCTAAGAGTTTTTGGTGGAGTCTTTTGGTTTTTCTAAGTATAAGATAATGCCATCTGCAAAGAGGGACAATTTGACTTCCTCTTTAACAATTTAGATGACTTTTAATTCCTTCTCTTACCTGATTGAAGAGTAGTAATTTAAAGAAGATTTTAGTAAGTCATGGTTGCATGTTGTAATATCTAAACATTAATAGTAAAAGAGTATATAACTATATTAGTTTCCTAGGCCTTCTGGATCAAATTACCATAACTTGAGGGGGCTTAAAACAGAAAATTATTCTCTTACAGTTCATGAGGCCAGAAGGCCAAAATCAAGGTGTTGGCAGGGCATGCTTCCTTTGAAGGCTCTAGGGGAGGATCCTTCCTTGTTTCTTCCAGCTTCGGGTGGCTCCTTGGCTTGTGGCCACATTACTCTCTGCTTCTGTCTTCATATGACCTTATTTATGTGTCTGTGAGTCCTTTCCTGTCTCTTATAAGGGAACACTCATTGGATTTACAACCCGCTGTAATCCTTTCTTTAATTACATCTACAGAAACCATATTTCCAAATAAGGTCACATTCTGAGGTTCTGGATGGACATGAAGTTTGGGGGGACTCTATTCAACCTACTAAATAATGAACAAAGAAGGCAAAAAAAGGAGACAAATGGGAACACAGACAAAGTGAGAAATGAAAAACAAATAATAATAATAGATATAAAATCATATGTCAGTTATTAAATGAAAATGGAGGAAATAATTAAAAAATAAAAATTTCCAAAATTAGAATAAAATCTCTGAACAATAAAATTATAAGAGACATATGAAGATGAAGATGTATAAAGTAAAAGAATGGGAAAAACCTAACGGAAAGTAGGTAAAGTCATACTCATAACCCACAAATTATATTTTAAGCAAGAAGCATTTCTAGATATATATATATATTTCATAATGACACCAAGGTCAACCCATCAGAAACATATAATAAATTAAAAATTTGTTTTGCCCATTTTGATTAAGCTTTTAATATTTCTTTCAGGAACAAAACAATATATTGCAACTTATAAAATGAAAAGGTAAAATCAATATGACAAAGTATTTAAAAATGAAGAAGGCTCTGACAAAATTTTGAGAATTCATCAATACAGGGATGTTTTGTCATTCAATGAGAAATGCAACTCAATATTTTATTCAGTTTATTTTGGAATAGCTCTCTTTGACTGATAGTCAATACTCAAACACCGCCAAATTATTAATTTTTAAAATAAGATGTTTTTTCTTAATTAAATTTTCATATATGAAGAAAAGTAATACATTGGACAAGTTATATAGTCTCTGGCTTATGTGGATTTATAACTGCTTTCAACAGTTACTGAAATCTCTTTTCAAAGATAATCTTCACACTAACTTACGTTTGACTATATAACAGAATGAGGACATCCACAAATCTGGCATTCTCAAAACAGCACAGAAGTACTAAATGTAATGTTGCAAAGTAACTTATTTTCTCTAAAACTTCACTAAAAAATTCCAAGCAGCACAATGAAACATTTCAAGTTCCTGGTGGTCATCCTAAGAATTAGTCAGACTTCTCTGATTTTTTTCTTTGCTTTGTTGTTTTCCTCTTTTATTTCAGTTATTCATTCAATTTCTTTAGCACTAAACATCTTTGAGGGTTGATTTCTTATCATAGCAAGTTCAATGTTTTTGTTTTTTGTTTTCTTTCATCAGACTGGACAACTTTTAGCAAAGCCCTTATTGCCGATTTGATAGCTTCATTGTCATTTGCTATAGCATCTTCTGTGTAATTCTTTTCCAGAAATTCTTGAACAGTTTTAGCACTTTGGCCTATTGCATTTGCCTTCCAAGCATGATAAGTGCCAGAGGGATCTGTCTGATATAATCTTGGAATGTCATCATCATCAAAACCTACAATTAAGGCAGAAATACCAAAAGGTCTTTGTTCATTGCTCTGGGTATGTTTTTGCTGTAAAGTTGCTATGAAGTAATTTATACATTCTTCCGTGATTGAGTCCTCAACTGTAAGCTCTGCAGGCCACACGGGCTCTGTTTGTTACTACTCTCTCATCAGCAGTCAGTCCTGCAAAAGCCATGCAGACCTGATCATCAAGTGCACACATTTTCCTCATAGTTCTTTCATCCTGAAGCTTGGTAACAGAGTTTTTTTCTACCCTAATCACAGCTATATTGGTGCCCCAAATTCCAACCCCAGTGAGTCCTTTCTTCACCTCTTCCTGAGCACATTCCACTTGGAAAAAGTGTCTGTCTGCGGAGTGACTGCCCCTTTATACCCATAGGACATTGCACGGGAATACAACAATTCCAGTCCAGCTTCCCATGCTCCAGCTTTTAATGCTGCAGCTGAGCCAAACTTAATTTAAATATTTATGCACTGAATATCACAGTCTCAAAATAGATAAAGCAAGAATTAAGGGAACTAAAAGAAAAAGCATTCAAATATATAATCATAGTGAGTGATTTTAATAATCTCTTTCTGGTCAGGTGCAGTGGCTCACGCCTATAATCCTAGCAGTTTGGGAGGCCACGGTGGGAGGATCACTTGAGGCCAGGAGTTTGAGGCTGCAGAAAACTATGATCCATCACTGTATTCTAGCTTAGGTGACAGGCTGAGACACTGTCTCTAAAATATGTGTGTGTGTGTGTGTGTGTGTGTGTGTGTGTGTGTGTGTGTAATGGGAAATTTTCCAAATATTTAGAAATTAAACAATACGGTTCTAAGTAGCTCATAGAGATTAGAAAATACTTTGAAATAAATGTTAATGAAAATAGAATATAGGTTGGGTGCGGTGGCTCATGCCTGTAATCCTAGCACTCTGGGAGGCCGAGGCAGGCAGATTGCTCAAGGTCAGGAGTTCAAAACCAGCCTGAGCAAGAGCGAGAACCTGTCTCTACTATAAATAGAAACAAATTAATTGGCCAACTAATATATAGAGAAAAAATTAGCCGAGCATGGTGGTGCATGCCTGTAGTCCCAGCCACTCGGGAGGCTGAGGCAGGAGGATTGCTTGAGCCCAGGAGTTGGAGGTTGCTGTGAGCTAGGCTGACACCACGGCACTCACTCTAGCCTGGGCAACAAAGCAAGACTCTGTCAAAAAAAAAAAAAAGAAAATAGAATATATGCAAAGTTTGCACATTATAGCTCAAACCATGCTTAAATGGGAATTTAAATCCTTAAATTTACATATTAGAAAGGAAGAAAGGCTGAAAAATCAGTTACATAAATAGCTATTTCAAGAAATTAGAAAAAGAACCAAATTAAACCCAAAGAATGTAGAAGAAATGAGATAACAAAGATAAAAGAAATCAAATGTTCATAGGATCAATAAAGTAAAAGTTGGTCAGTGAAAAAAACTTTAACAGAATCAATAAGGCATAAGCTAGACTGATCCACAGAAAGAGAAAGATGGCATGTATAGACAATATTAGAAATAATAAAATGAAAGAGCACTTCAGATCCTAGAGACAGCAAAGAGATAAAATAGGGCTGTTGTGAACACTTTCATGCCAATACACCTGAAAAATTAGGTGAAATTCTTGAGGAAGTTTTCAAATTGCTTGAAGAACATAATTTACTAAAACTTATCAAAGCAAAATTTTGTATCTATTAATTAGATTATATAACTAAAAACCTTCCCAGAAAGAAAACTTGAGTCTCAGATGGCCTCTCTGGTGTAGCCCTCCAAACATATAAAGAAGACCTAATACTAATCTTATATACAATCTTTCAGAGAATTACAAAAATAGGGAACACTTTCCAACATATTTTATGAGGCCAATATAACATTTATATTAAAACCTGATAAAAGAGAAGAAAATTATAGGCCAATATCTG
Organism: Mirza zaza; assembly: GCA_008750895.1. Classification (NCBI taxonomy): domain Eukaryota; kingdom Metazoa; phylum Chordata; class Mammalia; order Primates; family Cheirogaleidae; genus Mirza; species Mirza zaza. The sequence continues at coordinate 24,496 of VSMD01108295.1, read as the reverse complement.
TTGTGACATAGATGAAAATATCCTAAACAAAATATTAACATATGTAGCCAACAATATCTAAAAGTATAAACATCATGACTGTTAAATTATGCCCCCGGCTTAAAGACAAAATGGACTACCCATGGCTAACTGAGGTGCCCAAAGTTAGAACAGAACCAGGCAGCCATGGCTGGATAGGAGGGTGGTCATTGTACTCTATGTTCTCAGAAAGATGTTGTAAAGTTGTCACACGACCTACCTTCAATCAAGCCAAACCAATTCCTGTTGTTTGTGCCAAGATAATCTGCATCAGGAATCTGCCCTAGACCCCCACCAGCCATTTGAATGACATATCTATCAGAGACTTATGGTTTGGGGCTTGGAAACCAACAAATCAGAGTTCATCTACCCTGGCCAATTGGGGCTCGGCTATATTGACCAATCAGGGCTGAGCTATCTCAACCAATCAAAACTCAGTTGTGTCAGCCAACCAGAACTAAACAAGTTTAAACTCTTCATTTGCATGAATGGACCTGATTAGGAACCTAGGTAGGTGGGAACTTTTGCTGTAAAATGTAAGCCTTCCCTTTGTTCTCTGGAATGCACCTTCTTTACACCTGAAGACTGCATCTCCCTGGTTTGCAAACTGCTCTCTGGAATAAAGTCTCTTTCCTACAGATTCCTTTTCAGAGAACTTTTGTTCATATGTCCAGTCAGATTTATTCCAGGAATTCAAGGTTAGTTTGAAAATCAATTAATATAATCCATTACCTTAACATAATAAGGAAGAATCATATAATCATCTTAATAGATACAGAAATAGCATTTGAAAAATTCAACATCTATTCATGATTAAAACACTTAGCATAATATGGATAGAAGGTATAGTTTCCAATGGGTGTTGTAATGAATAGCCATGGACTTGGTGGCTTAAAACAACACATTTTTTATTTTACAGTTCTATAAGCCAGAAGTACAAATTCAGTCTCACTGGGCCTAAATTAAGGTGTAGGCAAGGCCACATTCTCTCCTCCACAGGCTCTAGGGGAAATTCCTTGCCTCTTCTAATTTCTGGTGGCTGCTTCCATTTCTGGGCTTGTGGCCACTTCACTCCAATCTTAGCCTCTGTGGTCATATTGCCTTCTTTTCTGTCTGTGTCAAATCTCTCTTTGCCTCTATCTTATATAAACATTTCTGATTGCATTTGGGGCCCATATGAATAATCCAGGATAATCTCTCCATTTCAAGATATTTAATCACATTTGCAAAGACCCTTTTCCCATATAAGGTAACAGTTATAGGTTCCAGGGATTAGGACCTGTCATCTTTGGGGGCCATTATCCAGCCTACTATAGAAGACAACCTTATTAATCTCTCATAAAGGATATTATAAAACCTCTATAGGAAGCCTTACACTTAATGAGGAAATATTGGAAGGTTTTGCTTTGAAACAGGAAAAAAAGAAATAATACCCAGAGTCACCACTTTTATTTGAATATGTTTTCAAGGTCCTGGCCAGTGCAGTAAGGAAAGAAATGGGAATGAAAAGCATGAATGATAAGAGTGGAAGAAATAAGATTGTCATTATTCACAAACAATACTATTGTGTGTGTAGAAAATCTAAAAGAATATACAGATTAACTATTAGAATTAATAAGTGAATTTGGTAGGTCATTGGATACAAGATGAAACTGTAAAAATCCATTCTATTTATATATAACAAAAAAAGTTAGAAAAATTTAAAATATTAATAATTATACTTGCAACATTAATAAATCAACTACTGAGGAATAAAGTTGTGCAAAATCTCTACACAGGAAAAAACAAAGGTGGGATATACTAAGTTGAAATTAATGGAATGAAGGACTAAACCTGGTAGTAATAACAGTTCTTCCCTCATCTTCATCTATATTCAGAGTGATCTCAACCAAAATCACATAATGACATGGTGATTCTAAAATTCAATCTCACTGCTTATCTTTGGTCTGTTCAGGATTTCTGTTTCTTCCAGATTCAAGCTTGAGAGGTCATGTCTTTCCAAAAATTTATCCATTTTCCTCTAGATTTTCTAGGTTGTTTGTGTAGAGGTTTTCATAGTCGTCTCAGATGATATTTTGTATTTCTATAGCATCAGCTGTAATGTCTCCTTTTTCATCTCTCATTGAGCTTGTTTTAATCCTTTCCTTCTATTTCTGGTTAATCTTACTAGTGATCGATAAATTTGTCATCTGGGCTACGCAGGACACAGAATAGTACAATGGACATTGGAGACTCCAAAGAGGGGTAGGAGGGGTTAGGGATGAAAAGTTACCTATGAGATATAATGTACACTATTTGGGTGATGAGTAGACTAAAAGCCCAGACTTCAGCACAGCATAATATGTATATATATGTGTGTGGATTACAGGCATGAGCCACCACACCCAGCCTTGAACTTGAAATTTTAACAAAGCCTTTGGGCAGAGCAAACTCCAGATCATTTCACTGGTGAATACTGCCAAGCATTTAAAGAATAAATGATACTAATATCATATCATTTTTTTCCATAAAAAAAGGGAAGAGAAAATATTTCTCATTTGTTTTATGAGGCCATCATGATATAAATATCAAAACTAGTCAAGAACATTAAAAAAATTTATAGACCAATATCCCTCATACACATAGAATTAAAGTCCTTAATAAAATAAAAAAATAGAAAATGGATAATACACCCCATTCATGCAAAATAATCCCAGGAGAGCAAGGCCAGTTTGACATTCAAAAAGTAATGGCATGGCCGGGCGCGGTGGCTCACGCCTGTAATCCTAGCTCTCTGGGAGGCCGAGGTGGGCGGATCGTTTGAGCTCAGGAGTTCGAGACTAGCCTGAACAAGAGCGAGACCCCATCTCTACTATAAATAGAAAGAAATTAATTGGCCAACTAATATATATAGAAAAAATTAGCCGGGCATGGTGGCACATGCCTGTAGTCCCAGCTACTTGGGAGGCTGAGGCAGCAGGATTGCTTGAGCCCAGGAGTTTGAGGTTGCTGTGAGCTAGGCTGACGCCATGGCACTCACTCTAGCCTGGGCAATAAAGTGAGACTCTGTCTCAAAAAAAAAAAAAAAAAAGTAATGGCATGCACACTCAAAAGAATGCAGATGTGACATAGAACAGGGATGGTGACCAGATAGGAGAAGAAATTTGTGGGCAAGCAGATAATGGGCCTCCTCTGGGACTGAGTGAAGCTGGTGAAGTCTACATTGACCAGAGAGGAGACAATGTCCTTGTGGAACCCTAAGCCATGAGATATATGAAGCTAAATATGTGATTAGCTAAATTAGCTAAATATGTGATTATTTCTCCTACTCTGGGCATGAAGATTCACTTCAATCCCACTCTGCCAATGATAAGAAATCAACTTATCACTCATATGCCTTGGGGGTCCATCATTAAGTATATATTTTATTATAAAGACCCCTTCTGGAGGAAGAAGAATTACTGTTGAACAATTGATGGAGAGGAAACTCCAATTGCCTGCACACTGGATGATACCAAACCTGACGGCAGCTATCCCTGCTCACAAAGCCAGAAAGCTGGCACGACTTACCAAAAAAAGAAAGGATGAAGAAACTTTGTGAGCTCTATGCAAAAGTTCTGGGCTTTCGCCAAGCACTTTGGTTTTGTTCTTGTCCTTCCTCTGGGTGTAATATCCTCACCTTCTCAAGTTTTCTGCATTTCTGTTTTTAGAATCCTCTATTGTTGTAGGTGGAAGAACCTAGAGACCATCTAGTCATCTAGTCCTGGCCTTCTGTTTTAGAGTTGAACAAACTGAAGCCAACAGAGGTGGAGCTTAATTGCCAGAAGGCCACCTAATAAATCTGGGTGACTAGAACACAAGTCCAGGGCTTCTCCCATATCGCAGCATGTATTCAATAGCCCTGTTTCACTCCCTGTCATAGTCGCTGATGATGTCCCCTTGTGTCAGTTTGCTCTAAGCTAAGTTGTCTCCCACTACTCAAGTGTTACTCAGTAAATATCCTTAAGTTTTACTGTCTTGTGCAGTGTGTCCAGCTGATTTTAATTTTTTGAAGGTAGGACTCTTATGTTTTTTCCTTTTGTATCCTACATTGTGTCTTGATACAAAGGTCAGTATATACTGGGGTGATTAAAAATAAAACTTGATTGACCAGAAAAAAAACCCCACTGGCACAATTTGTCATAGTAATTAACAAAATAAAGACAAAATATATGATCATCTCAATAGATACAGGAAAATAATTTAGCAAAATTCAATACCAATTTGTGACAAACACAATGATTAGTTATTTCCCCCCAAAGTTTTGGGATAGGACAAGAATGTCTGCTCTCATCCCTTCTTTTCAACATTTCACTGGAGGTTTTGACCAATGCAATCAGGCAAGAAAAATAAATAAGAGGAATATAGATTGAAAGGGGGAAAATAAAACCATCCTTAGTCTTAGAGCAAAATTCAGCACATAGAAATCCTAAAGAACCCAACAAAAACTATACAAATTTATAAGTAAATTTATCAACATTTCAGGATACAAGTCAATTCACAAAAATCAATTATATTTTTATATACCAACAATAAATAGTAGAAATATGAAAATTTGAAAATGTAATTTACAACAGCATAAAGTATCATAAAATAATTAGGGATAAATTTAACAAAGATATGTAAAACATTGCTGAGAAAAATTAAAGAACACCTAAATAAATGGAGATAAATGCCATCTTCAGACTGAACAACTCAACATGTTAAAATGTCAATCTATCCCAAATTTATAGATAAAAAAATAATCTCCATCAATTTTTAGGCAGGGTTTTAAATTAAAAAAATGTATAGGGGTATGTAAAGGTCTTAGAATAGCCAAGAGTTTTGAAAAAGAATGACAGAGTTAGAGGACTCATACTGACTGATTTTTAAGATTTACTCTAAAGTGGCAGTAACTAAGAAGTGTGATATTAGTATAAGAAAAGCAAATAGACCAATGGAATAGAAGAGAGTCCAAATTTTTGATAAATGTGCCAATTAAACTCAATAGTGAAGGCAAATATTTATTTTTCAGCAAATGGTACTGGAACAACATTAGATAAAAATAAGCCTTAATCCAACCTTACACCATACACAAAAATAAACTTGAAATGGATCAGTCCTACACAGAAAAGCAAAAACTACAAAGTTTCTAGAAGAAAACATTAAATATCTTTATGATTGTGGTTAGACAAATGGCTTTAAAAAAATTTTTTTTATTACAGCATATTATGGGAGTACAAATGTTTAGGTTACGTATATTAACCTTGCCTGACTTGAGTCTGAGCTTCAACCGTGTCCACCCCCCAAACGGTGCACACTGCACCCATTAGGTGTGTGTATACCCATCCCCTCCTCCTCGCTCCCACTTGCCTGACACCTGATGAATGCTATTACTATATACACACTTAAGTGTTGATCAGTTAATACCAATTTGATGGTGAGTACATGTGGTGCTTGTTTTTCCACTCTTGGGATACTTCACTTAGTAGGATAGGTTCCATCTCTATCCAGGATAACACAAGAGGTGCCATATCACCATTGTTTTTGTGGATGAGAACTCCATCGTATACATATACCACATTTTATTAATCCACTCATGTATTGATGGGCACTTGGGTTGTTTCCACATCTTTGCAATTGTGAATTCTGCTGCTATAAACATTTTAGAGCAGATGTCTTTTTTATAGAATATCTTTTGTTCTTTTGGGTAGATGCCCAGTAATGGGATTGCTGGATCAAATGGTAGATCTACTTGTAGCTCTTTGATGTATCTCCATATTGCTTTCCACAGAGGTTGTACTAGTATGCAGTCCCACCAGCAGTGTATGAGTGTTCCTATTTCTCCACATCTATGCCAACATTTATTGTTTTGGGACTTTTTGATAAAGGCCATTCTCAGTGGGGATAAGTGATATCTCATTCTGGTTTCAATTTGCATTTCCCTGATGATTAGAGATGTTGAGCATTTTTCCATATGTTTGTTAGCCATTAGTCTATTGAAAAGTTTCTGTTCATGTCCTTTGCCCACTTTTTGATGGGGTTATTTGATTTTTTTCTTGCTGATTTTCCTGAGTTCCATATAAACTCTAGTTATCAGCCCTTTATCGGATGTGTAACATGTGAATATTTTCTCCCATTCTGTAGGTTGTCTGTTTGCTCTCAAGATAGTTTCCTTGACTGTGCAGAAGCTTTTTCATTTGATCAGGTCCCATTTATTTATTTTTGTTGTTGCTGTTATTGCCTTTGGAGACTTCTTCATAAATTCTTTGCCTTGACCAATATATAAGAGTGTTTCCAGTATTTTCTTCTAGAATTATTATAGTTTCATACCTTAGACTTAAGTCTATTATCCACCATGAGTTGATTTTTGTGTGAGGTGAAAGGTTTGGATCCTGTTTCAGTCTTCTACATGTGGCTATCCAGTTTTCTCAGCACCATTTACTAAATAAGGATTCTTTTCCCCCAGTGTATGTTTTTGTCTGGTTTGTCAAAGATTAGAGGTCTATATGAGGATGGTTTTATACCTTGGTTCTTAGTTCTGTTCCATTGGTTTATGTCTCTGTTCTTATGCCAGCATCATGCTGTTTTAGTTACTAAAGCCTGGTAGTATAGCTTGAAGTCCGGTAAATTGATGCCTCCCAATTTGTTCTTTTTGCTTAAGATTGCTTTTTCTATACAGGGTCATCTCTGGTTCCATACAAAGTGTAGAATTATTTTTTCTAGATCTGTGAAAAATGATGTTGGTATTTTAATAGGGGTTGCATTGAATCTGTAGATCACTTTGGGTAGTATAGACATTTTAACAATTTTGATTCTGCCGACCCACAAGCATGATATGGTTTTTCACTATCCTCTGCTATTTCCTTCCTCAGTGTTTTATAGTTCTCCCTGTAGAGGTCTTTCACCTCCTTAGTTAAATATATTCCTAGGTGTTTTAATTTCTTTGTTGCTATTTTAAGGGTATTGACTCTGATTTGGTTCTCAGTTTGACTGTTGGTGTATAGGAATGCTACTGATTTCTGTACATCGATTTTGTAACCTAATACATTTTTGTATTTGTTTATCAATTCTAGTAGTCTCATGGCAGAATCTTTGGGGTTTTCTAGGTATAAGATCATATCATCAGCAAAGAGCAATAGTTTGATCTCTTCTGCCCCTATGTGGATGCTCTTGATTTCTTTCTGTTGTCTGATTGCTCTGGCTAGGACTTCTAGAACTATGTTGAATAGAAGCAGTGATTTAAAGGGCAACCTTGTCTGGTTCCAGGTCTAAGTGGGAATGCTTTCAATTTTTCCCCACTCAGTATGATGTTGGCTGTGGGTTCATGATATATGGCTTGTATCATTTTTAGGTAAGTCCCATCTATGCCTATTTTGTTAAGTGTTCTTATCATAAAAGGGTATCTAATTTTGTCAAATGCTTTTTCTGTGTCTATTGAGAGGATCATATGGTCTTTGTTTTTGCTTCTATTTATGTGGTGAATTACATTTATAGATTTGCATATGTTGAACCATCCCTGCACCCTGGGATGAAGCCCACTTGGTTATGATGAATTATTTTCTTGACAAGCATCTGGATTCCATTGGCTAGGATTTTGTTGAGAATTTTTGCATCTATATTCATAAGGGATATTGGTCTGTAGTTTTCTTTTTTTGTTGAGTCTCTTCCTGGTTTTGGTATCAGGGTGATGTTGGCTTCATAAAATGCATTGGGGAGGATTCCTTCCTTCTCAATGTTGTGGAATAATTTCTGCAGGATAGGCACCAGTTCTTATTTGTAGGTCTGGTAAAATTTGGGTATGAAACCATCTAGTTGGGGACTTTTCTTTTTAGGAAGGTTTTTTTATTGCTGTTTCAATTTTGGTACTTGATATTGGTCTGTTCAGGAATTCTATTTCTTCCTGATTGAGCCTAGGGAGGGTATGTGTTTCTAAGAATTTGTCCATTTCCTCCACATTTTCCAGTTAATGTGCATCTAGATTTTATACTATTCATAGGTAATATTTTGTATTTCCATGGCATCAGTTGTAATTTCTCCTTTTTCATTCCTGATGAAGCTTATTAGAATTCATTCTTTTCTGCTTCTCATTAATCTAGCCAGAGGTGTGCCAATTTTGTTTATTTTTTCAAAGAACCAACTTTTTGTTTTATTAATTTTCCATATAGTTTTTTGTTATCAATTTCATTTAGTTCTGCTCTAATCTTGGTCTTTCCTTTTATTCTGCTGGGTTTGAGGTCAGTTTGCTCATCCTTTTCCAGTTTTTTTAGATGATTCATTAGATTTTTTATTTGTGATCTTCTGTCTTTTGGATGTAGGCATTTATGGATATAAATTTTCCTCTCAGGACTGCTTTAGCTATGTCCCACAGATTTTGATAACTTGTGTCTCCTTTATCATTTAGTTCAAAGAATCTTTTGGTTTCCATCTTGATTTCCTCATTTATGAAGTGATCATTCAGCAGAAGGTTGTTTAATTTCCATGACTTTGTGTAGAAATGAGAACTCCTGTTAGGATTGATTGCTACATTTATTCCCTTGTGGTCTGAAAAGATATATAGTATAATTTATATTTTTTCAAATTATTTGAGACATGCTTTGTATCCTAGGATATGGTAAATCTTAGAGAATGACCCATGAGCTGATGAGAAGAACATATATTCAGTGGTTTTGGGTTAGAATGTCCTGTAAATGTCAGTCAGGCCCATTTGTTCTAGAGTTCCCCTTAACTTCATTATGTTTTTGTTGGTTTTCTGTTTGGAGGATTTGTCCTGTGCTGTCAGTGGGGTGTTAAAGTCTCTGACTATTATGGTGTTGTTGTTTATCCATTTGTTTAGATCAAGTAGAGTTTGCTTTATGAATCTGGGTGCACCAAGGTTGGGTGCATATATATTTAGAATTGTCATATCTTCTTGTTGAACTGTAACCTTCATAATTATATAGTGACCTTCTTTGTCTTTTATTACTTTTGTTGATTTAAAAATCTAAGTTATCTCTAATCAGCACTGTCACACCAGCTTTTCTTGTGGCTTCTGTTTGCTTGAAATATTGTTCTCCACCCCTTTGCCTTTAGTCTAACTGCATCCTTGCAGGTTAGATGTGTTTCCTGAAGGCAGCAGATACTTGGCTTGTATTCTTTCATCCATTTGGCCAGCCTATGTCTCTTGAGTGGGGAGTCCAAGCCATTCACATTTATTGAGGCAGATTTCTGTTCATTATGTTGGGTTGAACTTTGTTGCTTTGTTTTCTATCTTGAGCCATTGTGGTATCTGGGCTTTGATCTTTAGCTTTGAGTAGATTTACATTTGTGAGTGTTTATTGTGCTGATCCGTGGGTAACACTGTTTTGAGTACTTCTTAAAGAACTGGTCTTGTCTTAGTGAATTCCCTCAGTCTTTGCTTATCTGAGAATGTCTTGATTTCTCCTTCATATACAAAACTTAGTTTTTCAGGAAATAAGATTCTAGGCTGGGCATTATTCTGTTTCAGGAGAGTGAGAATGGGGCCCAAGTCTCTCCTTGCTTGTAAAGTTTCAGTAGAGAAGTCTGGTATTATTTGGATTAGCTTTCCTTTGTGTGTTACTTGCTTCTTTTGTCTTACAGCTCATAGAAGGGCCTCTTTAGTTGATATACATATACAAAACTTAGTTTTGTGGGGTATAAGATTCTAGGCTGGGCATTATTCTGTTTGAGAAGAGTGAGAATGGGGGCCCAGTCTCTTCTTGCTTGTAAAGTCTCAGTTGAGAAGTCTGATGTTATTCTTAGGGGTTTTCCTTTGTAGGTTACCTGCTTCTTTCACCTTACAGCTTGTAGGAAGGCCTTTTTGGTGGTTATCTTGGTCATTCTGATGACTGTATGCTGTGGTGTCTTCCTGTTTACATTGAATCTCCCAGGAGTCTTTTGAGGTTCTTGTACCTGGATATCTAGATTTTTAGCAAGGCCTGGGAAATTTTCCTCTATTATATCCTCAAATAACTTATCCAACCCTTGTGTAATTTCTTCTTCACCCTCATGGATGCCTATGGTTCTCATGTTAGGCCTCTTTACATAATCCCAGATTGCTTGTAGGCTTTGCTCTTTTCTCTTATTTCTCTATATCTGTGACTGACTTATTTAATTGAAAAGTGTTATCTTCAATCCCTGAGATCCTTCTTCTGTTTGATATACACTGTTCTTGAGGATTTCCACTGTGTTCTGTAATTCCTTGAATAAATTCTTCATTTCCAGAAGTTTGGTTTGGTTTTTCTTTAGTATTTCAATTTCTTTAGTGAATTTTTCTTCCAAGTCTGGGATTTATTTGTGTGTTGTGTGTGTGTGTTGGCTATGTAATTTTTCTTGCATATCATTTTGTTTTCTTACAATCCATGTTCAAAATTCTTCTTCTGTCATTTTGGTGTTCTGAATTTGGTTGCTGTTCATTGCTGGAGAGCTGGTGTTCCCCTTTGTGGGTGTGCTTTCCATTTGATTCTTGATACTTCCAGAGTTCTTTTGCTGATTACTTCCCATGTGGATCAGCTGTTGCTTCTTACCTTTAGATATTCATTTGAATTGTGACAAGCCCTGTTTAGTCTCTGAGCCAGTAGGTGGTGTTTGTGGGTGAGATTCAACCAAACCCTGTATGATGAGTCAGTAGATGCCCTTAAAGGGTATGCAGAATGACCTCCTTGTCAGTAGGTGGTGCTTGCTGGGAGGAGCAGGCTGAAGTGTTGTTTTTGGGTCCTGTAACCAGCTCTTGTTCCTCTGGAGAGGTAGTCTTGTGCCTCAGGTGGTGGGTGGTTCCCTGGGACTTCTAAGTGTGTCCTTATTCTCCACTTCAGTGGAGGCAGGTGGAGGAGTGAGTCTGGGCAGAGCTGGGTTGGGTGAGCCTACCCTCAAGCACCACAAATGCTGTTAGCAGGGGTCAAAGGTCTGTTCTTTGCTTTTGGGCAAATCTTCCAGGGAGGGAATGAAATGGCCCCACTCAGCCAAAAAGTCTGAGTTTGGGGGTGGGGCTGTCTGAGACCTGCAGTCTGGAGCAGGCCTCACTCCTTTCCACCCTTTCCTATTCCACGGTTTCTCCCAGGTCTCTGCCAATAGGCAGGACCTCCAGCCAGTGGATCTCCTCTGGCTATGATGCTATCCAGGAGGATCCCTGCACAGGATCTCAGTCTGAGCTGGGTGTATTGCCCTCCTGTGGGAGGAGGGTTGCCCCTCAACCATGCTGATCTGCCCTTGAAAGCACACACACATGAGTTGGCTCATTCACAAATACCCCTTCTATGCCCTGGGGCAATGAAATCAAGTCCTGGGTGTATGGGATCTGGTCTGTAGGCCTGTCCCCTGGGCCCCAGAGATCAATCCCTGACCATGCTAGGGAGAGAAGTGCTGGTCTCAAGACACCCACAGGGTGCCCAAGCTGGATTGATGTCTTTCTGTCTTAGGATTTGCCTGGCGTCACCAGGCAAGCAGCACCTGGGAGGACTGGCGGATAGGGAGCTCACAGTCTGAGTACCCTCAGTCTGCTGTAGGATCCCAAAAAGAAAGGTCCTGTTCCCTACAGATGCCTCAAGGTGGTGGCTAAACTGTCTCTCTTACTGCTGAGGGTAGCAAGGGGGAGGGGAGAAGGAAGCAACATGGCACTTGCTGATAGGCTCAGGTCTGCGAGCAGGAGACATCCTGCAGGAGCTGGGAGCCTGGTGCCCTGTCTGTAAGAGGCCACAGCTCCCTGGCAGTGGCCATCTCTGGGATGGTGTGAGCAGATCTCTCCAACTGCCCAAGAGCCCACAAGCAATCCAAGATTCAAGGGAGGGGAAATTTAACTGCTCCACCTAACTTTGTCACTGGTCTCCAAGCCTCTCCGGGTCCTTTCTCCTTTCAGTTCTCCGCAACTTCTTCCCATGGAGTCTCCTGTGTTTTCAGCACCCTTCCTTCTGCCCTTATCTGATCTGTGTTTGTCTGCCTATTTTCTTTTTTTACTTTCTTCTAAAATCTGTCTTTCCTGCAGTGACATACTCTGGCTGGCAGTTTTTCTCATCCACCATCTTTCTTAAGCCTGTAGGCAAATAGTTTTAGAGGACACAGACAGCACTAACCAGACAGATAGACAGATAAATCATAAACTGGACTTTATTGGGATTAAAAACTTACTCTCTAAAATAAAATATTAAAAAATTAAAATGTAAATTATAGATTGGGAGAAAAAAATCATAGTATGTGTATCTGACAAAAGACCTATACCCAGAGTATGTAACTATATAACATATATATTTCATATATAGTTACATAAATATGTATATATACACACAGTATATTTATATACAGTATACCTATACTATGTGTGTGTGTATATGAGATATTCCAATATATCCCATATATATAGACATGTAGAAATATATATATACACACACACACACACACACACACACGGATGGACATGCAGACAGCAGCAGCAGCCCAATTTATCTGGAAAATGGGAACTAGAATATTTCTCTATAGGTTATGAGGATAAATAAGAAGATGTGAAATTGCTTTGTAAATAAGAAATTACTGGATAAATACTATCTACCAGAATTACGTGCTGTTGGGAACTGGAGGGCTACAAGCCTATTCATACTAGGGGACCACAAGAACCTTAGGGAGAGGAAATATTCCTACAGAAAATAGGACATTCTAATATCAGCCATATGAGACAAGAGATACAGTAAATGGGACACAGAATGAAAATTGGAGGAACTGGGTGAGGAGCAAAACATCAGTCTGCAGAATTCACGGAAGACATTTGGTGGGGCTTCCTATTTGAGAACCTTGTGGAATTCTATATGTGCAAAGTCTCCTTCTATGCATGTTGTTGGAGGAGGAGAGATGCATGTTTGTAATGTATTTATTAATAGGGAGCAGATGGGATTTTAAACACCAGGTCTCACAGCTAAAAACCAAGCTAGCACCATGGACTTTCACTATCAGATGCTGGAGGACCTGAGCCATTGAGCAGGGAACAGTGACAGAGCTCCCTGATACACCACTGTCACTGGAGATTCCAGACATGTCTCCCTACATTCATCCATCTGTCCCCTCCTCCTCAGACTCCCTACCTTGGGGCCCTCTCTGCCCTAGCACTTAGAGAGCCTTGGAGCTCTGCAGTTAGAAGGAATCTTGCCCTACAGCGGGTCTTATGGCCTCCTTATTCCCAGCAGGTGACTGAGGCCCACACTGCTCAAGCCATCAGCCGAAATTCTCATGACAGTCCAACAGCAGAGCTGGCACGCCAGCCTATGTGTCCCGACTGCAGTCTGCGGCTTTTTCCTTTCTGAAACAGTCAAACCAACCACCCTATCCTGCTTGTGCAAGGGACTGACCAGCAACTTAAGGGCTAAGGAAAACGTTTATAACAGCACCTGCTCCTTGGGGAGGGTGTCTGGAGCTTCTTGTTCAGTAGGCTGAAGAAAGATGTCTGGACCTCCCTTCCTGTTCTACCACGTGCAGCCAGGAGGCAACCTTGAGTAACAAAATGTATCTGTGAACAAGAAAGCTCATGGGACAAGAAAGTGACTGTAAGACAAGCTGATGTCTGCCCAGCATCCTTCGAGGTAGTCACCACTGAGTCAGTTTATAGTGGGGTCAGCCTCCTCGTCTGACAATAACAGATGGACTTATTTGGAGGGTGCTGCATGTAGCTACACAGGTGAAAGGTGTTTATTCAAGAAAGCTGATACATATGGGGGTATAGCTCAAGGGTAAGGCATTTGGCTTCAGGTCAAGCAGTCCCTGGTTCAAATCCAGGGGTTTCTCTTTTTCCCTCAGCTTTTGTAACCCAACCTTGGTGTGGAATTCCACCTTGATTTCCCTGTCAGGATACAGAGTCCACCTGGAAGGAAGAAAGGACCCAGGTCTGTTTGGGTCAACCATGGAACATGGATTGTTTCAAACTGTCTTCCCTGCCCTGACTTCATTCTACCTCCTTGGCCTCTGTGGGCTTGTGCATTTCTCCTTTTAGTGTGGAAGTATTGCCTCCCTAGCCCAATTGCCATGTGTGTCAGAGACTGTCAGGTCTTTTAATTCAATCTGCCTTTCAAAGTGGGTGGGGAGAGGGATTTTCCAATTGCTCCCACTGTCCTGCATGTATGTGTGTGTGTGTGTATTTGTGTGACCCTCCAAAGCAAAGTTGGCAGAATTTTGTAATGGGTTGTATGAGGTATAGGAAAGATCTACAAGACATAGAGGCTGTTGGTGGCTGGACAAGAGCAAATCCAGTGGAGCAGTGAGTGCAGCAACCTGATTCGAGTGAGTTGAAGAAAGAACGGAAGGAGTGGAATTGCAGACTGTGAGTAGACACGCTTCTTTCAAGGAGTTTTTCTGCAAAAAGAAGCAGAGAAATGTGGTAGTAGTCAGGGGGAGGCCAGGGCTTGGAGAAGTTTGTTGTTCAGAGAAATAATGAGAAAATGTTTATACAATAATGGTACTGGTGTGTGTTGGGGGGGAGAAGAAAATTAATGACACAAAAGCAAGAGGGTTAATAGCAAAAAGACAATCCAATTAAAAAATGACAAAGGGTTTGAATAGACATTTCTCCAAAGTAGATATATAAATGTCCAACAAGCACATGAGAAGATGCTCAACATCATTAGTTATTAGGGAAATACAAAGTAAACCCACAGTGAGACACCACTTCACATTCACTATGACAAGTAAGGACACTGTGCATTGCTGGTGGGAGTGTAAAATGGTGCCGTCACTATGGAAAATTGTTTGGCAGTTCCTCAGAGAGTTAAACAGATTTACCATATGCCCCAGCACCTCCTCTTCTAGGTACATATGTAAAAGAGTTGAAAACAGGGACTCAAGCACATACTGACTTGTGAATGCTCAGGGCGGCAATACTCACAGTGGCCAAAAGGGGGAGACCAGCCAAATAAATGTCCGTCCATGAATGAATGACTACGTAGCTGTGGTACATGCATGCAATGGAGTATTACTCAGCCATAAAAAGGAACGAAGTACTCATACATGCCACCATGTGGGTGAAACTTGAAAACATCATGCTAAGGAAGAGAAGCCAGACACACAGAAATCACATATTGTGTGATTTCTTTTATGTGAAATATCCAGAATAGGTAAATCCATAGAGACAAAAGGTAGATTAATACTTTCCTGGAGATAGGAGGAGAGAGAATGGGAATTAATTAAGGTAATTAATGGGTATAAGGTGTTCTTCTGGGATGATGAGAAAGTTTTGAAACTAGAGAGAGGTGGTGATTGTGCAACATTGTGAGTGCACTAAATGCCACCGAATTGCACACTTTAAAATGGTTGTTTGTTATGTGAATTTCATCAGTTACATGAAAAGAGGGAGAGGGTTACTGAATAGATGTCTCTGACCAGGCGAGAGGAGCAAGGATGCAGCATACAAGTGGGGGGTTGGCCTTGGCGAGGAACACAGACCGTTCACCCATGGTGACCGAGGGGGAGGCAGGGTGCATGGGCTCAGATCCTGGCAAGTGGGTGGATGTCCTGGTGGAGGCCCATGGACAGCTTCTCATCTTGCCTCTATTTTCTCAGTGAAGTTGGAAGCAAGTTGACGATGGGAGAGCAGCTGTTGAGGATTTGGAGAGACGAGAAAGCATGAAATATTCATCTAAGAGAGTGAGAAAGTCACTGGACCAGCGACTGACCAGCAGGCAGCAGGAAGAGCCTACTTGAGCTTGCTGGTCACGAGTCTGAAGCAAGAACAGTCAGTGCCGTTGTGTTTTGCTCCAGCCACAACAGGCTGGCAAGTGTGGGCACACAGCAGGTGGAGAGACTGACTAACCAGGGTTGATTCATTGCTGGGCATATACAATGAAGGACAAAGACATTGAGGGAGTATGCAAGTAAGTGGTTATGTTGACGTACAATGACATCCGAGCTGAATGAAGAACTGAAAAGCATGAGTGGAGAAAGAGATGAGGCACAGGAGGTGTGGGTGTTGCAACACAGGTGAAATGGTATTTATTAGACTCCCCTAGAAGCTAAGGGGGTATAGCTCAGGGGTAGAGCATTTGACTGCAGATCAAGAGGTCCCTGGTTCAAATCCAGGTGCCCCCTGGAGCTTACTTTTAGTACCTCAACAAACACCAAATGGTACCTTCAGAATGCCTCATGTCATCTGGCAGATTGAAAAGTTGGTGGGAAGGAAGCAGAGAGTGGGTGGGAAAGAATCTAGTCCTCTCCTGGGATGAGGCAATGCAAAGTCCTAGAACTATTATAGAAGCATGGATCTAGCCATGAGCATGTTATTAAGGTGATGTGTGGATTCAGGCAGGCCTTTTATTATAGTCTTCTTTTTCCTTTTCTTTCAGGCATATAATATGCAAGTGCAGACCAAATTCAAAAGTTGCGGCCAAGCGCACTCACGCCTTTAATCCTAGCACTCTGGGAGGCCGAGGCAGGCGGATTGCTCGAGGTCAGGAGTTCGAAACCAGCCTGAGCAAGACTGAGACCCCATCTCTACTATAAATAGAAAGAAATTAATTGGCCAACTAATATATAGAGAAAAAATTAGCTGGGCATGGTGGTGCATGCCTGTAGTCCCAGCTACACGGGAGGCTGAGGCAGGAGGATTGCTTGACCCCAGGAGTTTGAGGTTGCTGTGAGCTAGGCTGACGCCACAACACTCACTCTAGCCTGGGCAATAAAGCGAGACTCTGGCTCAAAAAAAAAAAAAAACAAAAAAGTTGCCAAATGTGTCTGAGCACCGGAATTACCTGGAAGTGTAATTAAATATACAGATTTTCTGGGTCCCATCTTCAGAGATGCTGATTTTCAGGGGAAACAGACACTCACACGAGTGAAGGGAAACAACCTTATTCCTCAGAGCTGGGCAGCAAGGGACAACAGAAGCCAGGATGTATGGTGAGCTGGTGCCCCAAGGCTCAGGAAAGCCGCCCAGGGCAGATGGAAGCTCGTTTACGTGTGCCCTATTTCACACCACAGCTGGGGGACCCAGAAATTCCTGCACTCCCAGTTTTCTACCCCAGGGATGTTGCAATCACTGGACTAAAGCATCGCAGGACATCTTGTTCTACACGGGACAGAGCAGAGCCTAGGTTGTTCCTGACGGTTTCTCCTTATCTTGGGATATCCATTCCCAGCACTTTCAATAGTTATTCTGAGAACTACAAGCAAGAAAAGGGGGAGCCCTGGGTGGGCCAAGGCCATCCAGGGACTGTCCTGTACCACTGTGCCGGGTCATTCTAACAGCCTTTCTAGGATAACTCCAGTGGCCTTCCAAGCTGATGCCTCTGCCACTGAGGACAGGAGAGGCAGCAGGGCTGGGCTGCCAGGGGGAGGAGGTCGGGTGTGGTGGAAGGAGAGGGAGAGCAGGACTGGGTGTAGCCTGCAGTGGGGCTGTCCCCACCAGCCAGCCAGGAAGAAACCCAGGCATTGATGAGGCTGTACGGGGCTTATTAGAAGCAGTTACAAGTGAGGGGTGCGGCTGAGGGTACAGCGTTTGCCTGCAGGTCAAGTAGCGTCTGGTCAAATCCATGCACCTCCCACCCTCCTGCGGTTTTCCACTTACCGAACAAATACATGCATTTTCATCTCTGGGTTCTGTGGACTGGAGTCTTCCTGCAAGGAAAGAAGAGAGGACAGTCTAGAGTTTTGTCTAACAGCCCCTAGATTCCTGCGGCCCCAGGGTGACGCTCTCCCCTTATTAACTCTATCCTCAGAGCCTGACAGCTTGCGGTGGGTTCCCACGGGTTCTGATCCCCTCAAGGGGTGGGGGACTGGACTCCTCTTGAACCCTCACCCCCAGGGGCTGCCTAACATGGGGCCTTGCCTGGGGCAGGCTGTGGCTGCCGTGCTCCACCCTAAGCCACTCCGGCAGGGTGTGTGCGGAGTGGAGGGGGCAGCGAGGACGGCCCCTGAACAGCTTGACTGCCAGGAAGTGGCGGTTACACGTGGGGCCTGTGGGCCACGTTCAGCCGGGAGGCCCCGAGACACCCCTGGGGCTGTTTCCCTGCCCAGAGTTCACACGTGGACCCCGTCATCCGCTTGGTAAGGGGAGCACTGGAAATGCACTCAAGATGCCTGTTTCTTGGTGGGAGCAGCGGAGACCCCCAGTGCCCAGGGGGCTGAGTGAGCTGCAGTGTTTTCTCAGGGAGGTGAACCAGGTGAGCTGCTCACTGCAGACAGAGGGTATTTGGGAGAAAGACGGGCGACGCAGTGGTTTCCCTTCCATCCTAATTAGTGCTCAGCTATTCCTCGTGGCAGCGTCCAGCTGGCGGGTTGCTTGTCCTTTGCGAGCATTCTGATTTCAGGTCAATAAAACCACAGCACTACCAGTAGGGGCTTTTATTCAATTCACTTCAGCAGGCATGTTGGTTGACTGCCCTGTTTTATGCCACTGGAAATCTTTGGGATACAGGAGACCTCTCTTACCCACATGTCCCCCTGTGTTCCCCATTTGAACTCTCCATAGACTCCAAAGCAACAACAACAGCTTAAACCAAAAATCTGGAACCAACCCTGCTTAATCCCTGGCAGACTGGCAGACTTATCCACCCCACCCCCAACAAGGGTATAATAATAGTCAATAATCATATAATCATGGCTGGGTGTGGTGTCTCACGCCTGTAATCCTAGCACTCTGGGAGGCCCAGGCAGGAGGATCTCTTGAGCTTAGGAGTTCGAGATCAGCCTGACCAAGAGCCAGACCCCATCTCTACTAAAAACAGAAAAATTAGCCGGGTACAATAGCCCAGACCTCTAGTCCCAGCTACTCAGGAGGCTGAGGCAGGAGGATCACTTGAGCCCAGGAGTTGGAGGTTGCTGTGAGCTATGATGACCCCACTGTACTGTAGCCTGGGCAACAGAGTGAGTCTCACTCTCTCTCTCTCTCTCTCTCTCTATATATATATATATATATACACACACACACACACACACACACACATATATATATATAATTGTAGCTGCAACCTGCTTATTCTCATAAAATATTAGCTTAAGAGACAAATACCATTATATTTTATGGGCAAGTCAATTCCTTTGCAAGTTTTAAAGAGTGAAGAAGGTGGGAGCCCCATGCAGGGAGCCTGGGCAGGCTCCTGCACGACCACAGCAGGAGCAAGGCCAATAGAGAAGGAGCACAAGCAGAGCCGCTGTCAGGTGCCCCCTACCCTGCTACAGTGCCAGAGCCGGTGCTGTGCCTGAGGACAAGGAGCCCAGGAGTTGGGTGGGAAAGGAGGGGAAGGGGTGCAGGAAGCAGGCCAAGAACAGAAGGGCTTTATAGCCATGCTCATAATTGGTTCTGTGCAATGTGCTCAGGGCTGCCCTCCATCCTTTCTCAGCCCTCCAGGTTTTCTTTCTCCCCCAGGCCCTCTGCATCCACTGCCTTCTGTCACAGGGGCACTCGCTGGTTGGCTCCCCACCAGCACCTGCCCTGCACCCTCCCTTCCGCCCCACTTCACCTTGGGTCACCTGCTCTCTAGGTCCCCTCCGGGAAGGGAGCCTCGCTAGACCAACACCTTCACCCCCACGCACAGCTTAGGAGGAGGCCTGTGGGGTTGAGGCAGCCCAGCGCGTGGGCACCGACTTTCCTCCGCAGGCCCTCAGGCCAGGGAGAAGCGGCATCTGCTCTAGGCAAGCCTCTCTGATCCGGCCTGGTGGGAAAGAACACAGCACTGCACCAGAGCTCACCGCCCTTTCTCCTTTGGAGGAGCACTGGGTGATACCATTTCTTTTTGCAGTAAGCCCCGAGTCTCTGGGAAGCTGCATTCATTGGGGCTTTATAGCAACAGATGGGATTTGAAGGACGGTGTGCGATGAGGGCCCACATGGGTGGGACTAAGAGGGAGAAGTGGGAGCTTGGCAAGAGGTGCTCATTGGGGCTTGGGTGGGCTCTGGTGAGGTTCCAATCTGCGCACAGCTGACCCCTGAACCACGAGGGGGTTAGGGGTGCCATCTCCCCAACACACAGTTGAAAATCCACATGTAACTTTTGACTTCCCCAAAACTTAACTACTAAGAGCCTACTATTAACTGGAAGCCTTACTAATAACATAAACATACATATTTTGCATGTTCTATGTATTGTATGCTGTATTCTTATAATAAAGTAAGCTAGAGAAAAGTAAATAGTATTAAGAAAATCGTAAGGAAGAGAAAATATATTTACTCTTCATTCAGTGGAAGAGGATCATCGCAAAGGTCTCCATCCTCATTGTCTTCACGTTGAACAGGCTGGGAGGAGGGGTTGGCCTTGCCATCTCGGGCAGCAGAGGTGGAAGAAAATCCTCACATAAGTGGACCTGCACAGTTCAGACTCATGTTGTTCAAGGCCAACTGCACTTTTATCTATAGACTTTACAGATTTGGGACCAGGCTGAAAAAGTACATTACATAAAAAGTACATTACTTAAAAAAAGTCTCATTACATAAAAAGTAATGAGAAGTTCAGAACCATCTTTGCTGCCTAAAGGCAAGCCCAGATGAAGGGCACTTGGACTTGAGGCAAGGCCTCTTAGCTTGCACTCAGCTATGCACCCTGGACCTGGTCTGGCCACGTCGTATCTCTGACCTCAAAGCCGAGCCCGGGCTCTTGCTGCCTGTCGTTCCTGCCTCACGCACAGTGTGGCTCAGTTACTAGTAAGCCTGCCCCATAGCTAAAGGCCTCCTTGCTTCCCTTCCAGCCCCCTTCTCTGGCCACTTCAGCAGGACTTCTGAAGCCTGCAGTCCTTGGCCCCCTGGAAGAAGGGTGGATGGAGAAGAGAGAACCACTTCCCCCGATTGCATTTGGGATCCTCTGGTACTCAGGGAGCTACTGTAATTTGGAAGTAAGCTTGCCCTCTGAGAATTTGGGAGGCGGGGCCCTCCGCACCTGTGCTGCTGAAGGAGACCTAGCATGTGCCTACATTTAATCAAGATGATGGGGCATCCTCTGGACTAGATATGACCACTGGCAACTGTGATCTATGGAAAGCTGTGGTTGGCTAGAAACATATACGAAGGTGGAAGGTATGGTGACTTTGTGTTGCTTCATCCTAGGAGGACCTGAGTGACTCCGGGATGGGGCCTGCTGTGGGCCAGGCAGAGGCTGGGGGCTCTGGCCCTGCCAGGGTGAGCGCTACAGAGGCTGCACAGCCACCTCTGGTCCCACATCAGCTCACCACGGGCTCCCCTGCCTGTCCTGATGTGAGGAAGGGAGCCCTGATTAGGGAGTGTGAATAGTCCTGTCATCGGGAAGACGTAGAGTTACGAAATAATGTTCAGTTTTTGAAATTGTGGCTTTGGGAAGTGGGGGAAGAAATCAAACACCGCAGAGATCATGCTGAGACTCTGCCTGGGGGCCTCACCTCAGTGGGCAGCCAGTCCCCACCCTGACGACATCACCGCCGGTCACTCGGAATGCAGCATCTCAGGCTCCTTCCCAGGCGGGGGTGTGAGGTGAAAATGAAACAGGAGACATGGACTTTTCCTGGGGATCCAGAAATAATCAGGCACCTGGGGCTTATGGGGCCTGGGCCGTGGCTCTTGCCATCACCGACAAAGCTTTAGGACTCGGGCACAGGCCGCTCCTTCCCCAATAGGAGCCCACTGATTCCCTCCTGGTCAGGGGCTTGATTGCTCCTCTACAAACACCTGCACCACCTCCCTCGTGGTGCCTGTTCACTAACCACTTCAACATATTCATATCTTTCTGGCCATTCTTTGCACATCTTTTCAGCTTTCTCTTCTGCTGTGAGCTCCTCTTCTCCTTCTCCATGTCTGTTGTGTTAAGCATCTGGAGAAGAGAGAACAGGATGAGTTATTATCTCTGTGTGGGCAGAACTGCAGGTTGCTGGTCCACCTCTCTATTGGCTGGGAAGGGAGGAAAACTTCAAAGAAACTAATTAATATCCTGAGAGGAATATGAGAAAATATTTCATCTGTGAAACAAGAAGAGGATGCTACATAAAAAAGGGTCAGCTATAGAACAAGAAGTAACTCTTAGAAATCAAGAAAAAAAGGCTAGAAGAAATAAAAAATTAAATAGACAGTTTGAATATAAAGTTGAGGCAGTTTCCCAGAAAGTAAAACAAAACAAAAAGATGAAGGAAAAGATACTATAAGAAGTAAAAGTAATAAAAGTACAAGTTGAAACAGGGATGTATAAAAACCAATTAATAACAAGTTCCAGAAAGAGAAAATGATGGGGGGACATTATACTAGAAAATTACTCTCCATGAAAGGACATGGGTATCCACTAGAAAAGATCTTCTGAGTACCCAACATAACACATGAAAACATGATCCTCATGTAGTGTCATTACAGATAAAACACAAGATCTTAAAAGCTTAAAGAGTGAAAGAATCCGGTAGGAATCACAGTGGCACAGAGGCACAGGGGAGCCAGACACCATGAATATGAGAGATGCCCACAGTACTAGTGCAGGAAGAGATGGGAAGAGGTTATCCAGCCAGACTGTAGCTGTGCAAGGGCTGACCTATAGCTTCTAGTTCCAGGGAGAATCATGGTTGGAATGGATAAAAAGAAACTGGAATATGACCAACAGCTTCTGTGAGGAGAAAAACTATGGCAGGGGGCACCTGGATTTGAACCAGGGACCTCTTGATCTGCAGTCAAATGCTCTACCCCTGAGCTATACCCCCCTGCTTATTGTATGTGTCTAATAAGCACCTTTCACCTTTATAGTCACACCCAGCACTAAATATAGCACATTGGAAGTTTCTACTTATTTCTAGAGCATTGGTTAAGACCAGCATCTGATTCTTCCACAAAGTCCACCAGAAAGGTCCTTCCCTAAACCTCTGGGTCCCCAAACCCTACCCCCTACTCACAGACCTGCATATCTCTCCTCTTTTCCTCCGTCTGTGGTGACAGCAATGGCTGGGAGAAGCAATGACATTTACACTGGAACAGCGTCTAGGATGTACATGCCTCTTGTTATACACTACAAAGCAGCAATTTGAAGAGATCCTGCACAACCTCTTTCATGAAAGATGCAGTACCTACATCTGAAGACAGCACTCAGTCTGTGAATCTGTAC
The DNA here is from genome assembly GCA_008750895.1 of Mirza zaza. Taxonomy (NCBI): domain Eukaryota; kingdom Metazoa; phylum Chordata; class Mammalia; order Primates; family Cheirogaleidae; genus Mirza; species Mirza zaza. Next base: position 1,479 of record VSMD01108295.1, on the reverse strand, counting down.
GTTAAACTCTGTGCATTAAATGTTTGGGATAGTTGGTGAACTTCCCAGGCCCTGGCTTGGATCAGGGAGTGGTGCATGGTGCTATGTTGTCTCTGTATGGAGGGGACACATGGTGCCTCTGGATTTGGGCCAGGGAGCTCTAGCACTGCAGTAGAAAACTCTGCCCTGAGCTTTCTCCTCCATTCATAGTACATGGATACTCCTGAATGGAGTATGGATACTCCATAGTACATGGATACTCCATGAATGGAGTACTCCTCCATCCATAGTACATGGATGTTTTTAATGTTATGTATATTTTTGTTTTTGTCAAAGTATCTTGTACAATTACTTTTAAAAGTTAAATATTGTGTTTGTTAAAGCTTATAATTAAAAAACCTCAATCCTTTGTATTTCCCTCCTGTCATCCAGAGGCAGCCACTCTTCACCCTTTTGGCTGTTTCTTCTAGTCTGTTTGCCTCTTTGGTTTTAAATATTATTAATATAAATATGTCATAATAGTCTATGGCTAATTTAATCAGATTTCAACATCAACTGACTTACTTCTATAGATGAGGTTTATAACTCATGTGCCTTCTTCTCAGTTATCCAATATGTATACTGTATATCTCAGCTTTTGAGGTAAAATACTGTATATTTACTTTCTATTTGTTTTTCTTTAGTTTCCATATTTTTATCATTATGACCAGTTATGAGTGTGCATGGCTGATCTATGTAGTGCTTAGTAGAACTAAGAGTTCTGGTAGAACTTTTTGTTTTTCCTGGAGTTAGTGATAGCCTCATGTTTTCAACCACTTAGTTTTCTTTGAATATCTAAGACTTTTCACAACTTTAATTGCTCTGTAAAATACCTATCAAAATGATTTTGCACGCTGTGAAAGCTATCAGATAGGTAATGTTTCCACTCCTTGTTTTCCAGTAGCTCTCCACCTTCCTACTCTCTCTGCTCTGGTCGCCCCGGAAAGCCTGCTGCACAGAGGCCCTGGGGCATTCCTCACCAGGATGTCCTTTCCGCCTCTCTCTCCCATGGGGGAGGACACCTTTCCTGGATTCCACATCCTCTGTGTTTCCTAATTTGCCCCACTCTGGCAGAGCGCCTCCTCCCATTGCTTTCTGCGGATGGCGAGTGGAGGTCAATTTTGAGACCTTGCATGCCTGAAAATGTCTATAGTTCTCCCCACACGCTTGACTGGTAGTCTGCATGGGCATAGATTTCTACTTACAAGTCATAGTCCTTCATGTTGTAAAAGCTTTCTCCTAATGTCTTCTAGTGTCTACTGTTGCCATTGAGAAGTCAAATGCACCATACAACATGGCACCATGCACCACTCCCTGATCCAAGCCAGGGCCTGGGAAGTTCACCAACTACCCCAACCATTTAATGCACAGAGTTTAACGTACAGATTCACAGACTGAGTGCTGTCTTCAGATGTAGGTACTGCATCTTTCATGAAAGAGGTTGTGCAGGATCTCTTCAAA